>JARHVA010006604.1:772500-874575 GCA_037957365.1 Torreya grandis
CAAGCAGTCAAACAGGCCTCAACAAAGAAAGGTAACCAATATGGCCTTAAGAAGGTAATGTTATAGATTGGTTACAAGATATCAGAGATAAAAGGGTTTTAAAAGTACCTTGGTAATAATATAATGTAATTTTTATAAGATTTTATGAGTCATGGAGAATATATAAGAATCCTTTAACCCTAAATATTGCTTAAGGTCTCTATTTAATGAAGGTTTCCTTTTACTTTCTCATCAAAAAAGCATGAAGACTTAACTGCAAGTTAATATTCAAGGATCATACAAGGGATTAATGACTTAGTAAAATACCTTTTTTAAAGAATCAAGCTATTTTGAATACATTTTAAAGTATAAATATAGACATTACATGGAATATTAGACCTTGATATTAAGATAAATTATGAAAATGAGTCATGAAGTTCAAGTTCAATTCTCATTAGAGAAGAAGCATTGTAAGAGGTAGGAGTTGGAATAAAAGGTTATAAATTATGAAAAATTTCAAGTGAATAACTTGTAATTGACCTCAAATAATAATATGTGTAACTCCTTGAGAAGTGAGTTATATTGAAGAGCATCAAAATTTCCAAGATGGCCTTCTACACCACTCTTCATGAAGAGTTTCATCAACATATGGCCTAGAAGTCTAAGAAACAAGATGGAAACACACTCATACTAGGATTGGTGTTAATTTATTTAATATTTAAACTCATTTGATCATGAGAGATAGTTCATGAGTTGTATTCTTGTCTTATATTTCTTTCTTTCTCTTATTCTTCTATAAGTGAGGCCTTGAAAGAAATTTTAGTGTAACTTATAAATGTGTATGGTGAAGCCCTACCAAATTTGAAACTTGTTATTCCCTTTGAAATAAAAGTAAAGCTAATTTTTTTTTTTAGTATTTCATTCAATGAATTTGAGATGAATTATTAGTTAAATTTAGTGATATTTGTGTTACTTCCTTGCATTTGTCCTTTCAATTCATGCCTTTGTGTGAGTTAGTTATCTTTCCATAGGTCATATGAAGTGTATCAAATGGCTTACTAAGTTCAAGTGTTGAAATATCATTAGTTTCTTCATTTACGACTCTTGATTAATCACCTTGGCTATTTTTTTTATCAATAGCCTTCATATATAGACACTTGTGTGGGAGGATATATCTTTAAGTTATGGAAATCATATTGCAATCTTATATTTTTCATAGTGAAAACATTGGGAAGTAGAGGGACTATATTTGGTGCATCACCTCCATGTTTTATTAGTATTTTAGTCATTTTCTATCCCTTTCCTTTTAAATTACTATAATTAGTTTTAAATTTTTGTCAAGTATCAAGGGAACTAACCCAATTTAGAGATCCACTTCACTAATTAGGACACCCACAACATATAAGTGATTTTATGGTATCTTCTAGTCAAGAAGGCTTGAATAACCTTCCTAGAGGTTCAGATTAGATAGATAACATAACCCTTTTATAAATGTAGGCTAGATTTCATTAGTCCCATTGATTTAATATCTCAAATAAAGAAGTACATCTTAGTGTGTATTGACTATGTCACTAAATGGTATGAATTTCAAGATATACCATTTACTCATGAGGATAAATTTTTTGACTTCATGTATAATGATATTCTTCAAGACTATGGATCACCTAGAGTCATAGTTTCAAATTAGAACATCTAACATGATATAGGATTTTGTAGATCATTATAAAATCACCCATAAAAATACATCACCTTACCATCCTCAAGCCATTGTCCATGTACAATTAATAAAATGATAATTATAAAACATCTTGAAAAAGTTAGTGTACATTAGTAGGAAGGATTGGGAAATAATTCTTCCAAAAATAATTTGTGCTTACAACACAACATAGAAGTTTACTATATGTTTATATCTAAATGAACTTGTTGATACATTTTTTATGCACACCATAGCATAATAAGGTAGCCTCTAACATTTTAATATATCAATGGAGGTAAACTCTACTCTAGGTAATGAGTTTTAGGTATATGGATTGAAAAACCTATTGATGGAATAAATGGTAGGGCATGCAAGTTGTTGACAAGGTTTTTCGATGAAGCTGTGGTTCCTAAAGGGTAGTGAAACTATAAGTGAGCTGGATGGATGGTTGGATTATAATATAAAGTGGGTATATCTCAAAAAAAACTCAAAAAATGAAGGAAGGGTAAAGAAAAAATTAAATCTTTTGTGATTTTCAAGAACCACTTCCCTAGTTGATTTCTAAAAGGACAAGTGCTCTTAGAACTTATGTCTATTGCTAGTAAAAATTTCACACACATAATCAAGCATAGCTAAGAAGTTGAAGGAGATATTGATGTAGGAAATTCATAGGCCTCAGACAAAGGTTACTCCTTTTAGGGTAGTTGTTTAACACTCTTACTCAAGATATTATGGCTTGGGCTAGCAAAGTATCTGAGGTAGTTATTACACACACATAATAAACTACATCAAAAAAATCAATAGTACACATTAATAATTATGAATCAAATAAATTTAGTAACTTAAATAGTATAATTGACCAATTTCTCAATAATTTTTGCACATCTAAGATTAGTTCATCAATTAAGATAGTTAAAAATCCATTTGAATCTATTGCACACTAAAGATCATTGAAACATAGAACAAAAAAAAGTAACATCTAGTTACACCAAAAATAGAAAGAGAATACACAAACACATTCACTAACAATCAAAATTCATCTTTCTCCTATATTTAAAATTTTGTGACCAAAAAATCCAAATTGGATTATAATTGTTTATATAGACATGGGGAATGGGTCACCTCATCCTCCAAGTTCATGCAAGGTCATTACATGTGATAGTCAGAACTTGAATTATAAATATGGTTAAAAACCATATAATGGTCTAATTGTAGTTATCAGTTTAAAATCACCTTTTCAAAAGTTATGCAACATGTGCATGTGTACAAAGATAAAGGTGATTTTTTATAATTATAACTCGAACTACATGTAAAATTCAAAATATATACGTCATTTACAAAATTGATCATGTACAAAGTCTTATCCTTTCATAGCTTATGAGAACAACCTATTAAATTTTTTTAGATTAGCTACCATCAAATGAAACTTAAACATGTGTCAAAAACAAGTATCACTTTTCTAGTGCTTTAGAACTAGTGACACTATTTACTATGACTAATGACTGTGCATTGCATGTTACTTGTTGTTAAGTCTAGACCTTTGAAAAATGAACTTGGGACTTGGACCATCAGATATATATTCATGATGGAATGTGATCATTCCATTTGGAAGTACCATGGGCTCCTTGGGATATTTTTTAAAACATACTTCATCTCTTAACACCTTTTCACCATGTGGAAAATTCTCATTAGATTTGTGCCCATTGAAAAGTCTCCATCGATCTTGCAGTGTTAGATTTCTATGTACTTTGCTCCCTACACTGTTGGATATTTTTCTTAAACATTCCCATGAGGTGACACTTTTTACCATTGAAATTTCTCTAGAAAGCTTTTTATTTCCATGATTAATCTTGTGCGATTATATATTTGATATGCAAGTTAACATGAATCGTAGATCTTGTTTCTTGAATATTTGACTCCTATGAGCCTGACACTTGTCACTTCTATATTCAATCCTACAAACATAAATTCAAAAGTGATTTAACATGCATATAATAAAGTGTATTAATGTAGAAGGTTCCACTTGATAATTCTATGGGGCTTTTGGTTTACTGATCTAACTTAGGGTATTTGGGTTTATGTTGGGGACTGGTCTTTATAAAAGACCTACAACAAGAAGATCAAAGAACCTAATTTTATCAAATAAATTTTCATAGCTCAAATCCCATAGTTTGTATATCGTTGAGGAAATTATTTTAGTATTTTTATATGGGGGAATTATTTCATCCTTATTATGTGGGGGGAATTGTTTTAGGCTTATTACATCTAGAAAAATACTTATGGCAAAAAGTATGAAGGGTATGTTCATTGAGAAAAATGTTTCAGGGAAATTGGCATGGGGGAATTGTCAAGAGGAATTTGTTGTTGACAAACTGTCTGATGTAATAAAACCATAAAAGACAAATTACTTTGGGGAAATTGTTTTAGATGAAATGTCTGATGCAATAATCCCAAAGACCAATTCTTGAAGCACAAAATTTGTAAAGATAAAATCTCAAATAAAAATAAATGTTGAAAACATAAAACCTAAACATCAAACCTATTAGATAAAATGTCTAAAACCAAATTATTAAACAAAAATTCCTACGAAGATAAGATCTCTAAATAATTTTTTTCAAATGGCATAAGTCTCAAAAACTTGTATAGTTCAAAAAAAATTTAAGAGGTATTAATAAATTTAATCGATGAAAACATAATACCAATGCCATTTTGCGAAAGTATGAAAGGTAAATAATTAATCATTTCCTATAATTTTCATAATCACATAGAAGAGGGGCTCAAATTCAAGACCATAATTTAAAAAAAAAAGTGGCTCTCCATTTCCTTAAATAAAGAGGTGATATTGGGTACAAAAAATGGTGACTTATAGGGGGAATACCGTTGAGTATTCAAGAACCTATAACTTTGGTTAGCAATCCCTAAATCAATCACGAATTATGTCATATAAGAATACTTAAATCAAAAATGTGAAATAGACTCCTAACATAATTCACACAACATACTTTCCTTCTAATTATTGTATCTCTATGTGTCAACATGTAATTGATATAACCCCTAGTGTGATCAATTTTTCAAAGGCTTGGTGAAGCTATAGGTTTCATTCTAGTTTCTCTTAAAACTTAAAAACAAGGGAAGTTTAGGCATTACTTTACTACCAATCAAGCATCCATAACTTTGATAGAGATACCTTAGGATCCTTCTCTTCTCCTTCCATTATATTATATTAATCATGGTGCATGGTACATTGACCTTATTTCACTATGTGAACATTTTGATATTCTTTATTAAAAAATTCACTTTTTTGAACTCATTGGTTCTTTTCTTCTTTTGTTTATCCTTTTTTCTTAATTGGAAAGAGAAGAGTTGGAACCCTAGTGAGATAATATAATTATAAACAAATCCTTACTAGGATGTCTCTGCTAGACACATCTATATGCAAAATTATCATTTCCAATAGGTATTTAATGTGATAAGTGCATTTGATCCAATAAAATATGAAAACTTTCTAAATTTGTCTGAAGTACTCTGAGGGAAACTTTCACATACATAGTGAAAGTATTCAATTTTAACATAATCCATAATAATTCATGATTACATACCTTAATCTTAAAGACTCAAAAACACATAAATATACCCAATCTATAAATGAGTCCTAAATTACCAATTTATTTTAATTTTTCCCTTTCTACAAGTCATAAGATTAATTGGTATGGATTTTTGTCTTGGTTATAGATAGAACAAACATAATTTTGATTGTCAGAGAAAGTAACAAACAAATAAACTATGAAAGTAGGAAATTAACTAAGAAAGTACTAAAATTTAGTCTAAAAAGCATGAAATCTAATCTAAGAAAACAATAAACTTAATATAATGAAAAAAATAATAGAAAATGAGAAACCTAACTTACACCTACTCTAAATAAACCTAAAAAATATGGGGAATGGATTTAGAAACTATGTTTTGTATGATTCTCACTCTTTGGTATTAACAAAATTTTCCCCATTAAAGTTCTAAAATGGGTAAGGACATCCTTGTATTCATTCAATAGAACTTTGAGCCTTTCCCTCATATTGTAGAGAAAAAAGTTAGGGTTACTCATTGGGGTATCCTAAACATAATAAATGGATAACTCGTCCAAAGTGTCTCCTAAAATTTATATTAGATCTAACTTGTAGTCTTGAAATTTAGTATAATCATGAATAACATTTTCCTCAAAAACTTCATCTAAACTCCCATTATGAACGTGACCTTCACTATTAGAATTAATCATCTCTTTAATTTCCAAAATATGAATAAAAATTATTCTTATCTAGGGCTAACCATTTTTTATTTCAAGACTGAGAGATTCATTCATTATTAATTCTAGAGGGATAATCTCACCCACCACATGTCATTCATCATTTTGTTGTTTTTATTTTGAATTGAAACTTTGATTATTTCCATCTAAGGAATCTACTTCTTTTGAATAGTTATACTCTAGAAGATATGAAAATTTAGGGACATTGTATGTGTAATCAAAGGTCTTTTATTCAATGTCAAATGATGTTGATGTCCAAATACACTGGGTTTCTTAGTCAATCGCATAATCAACCACAATGTCCTTCACATTAGAATTAGGGACTAAATTGATTTAAAGATCTATCAAATTAAGGCATGAACATCTATGTGAATTATTTACATTGAAAGGGAACTTAGAAATAGAATCAAAATTATTGGTGGAATCCAACCTACCTTTTTCATTTTCCTCATGATAAAAATATGTACCTACCTCAGGCATGATATAGTATAAATTCTCAACATTAAAGCTTTCATGATCAGAGGAGAATAAGTCAAGAATATAATCATCAAATAAGTCTTTTGATGTAAAATAGTAGTCATAAGATTCATCAACTCCATATTTAGATCTAATATCCTCTTTTTCAGATTTCATCTAATAGAGCTAATATAAAGGTTGAAAATATTCCTCTAAATTGATGATTTCCTCACTATCATTATTTTCTTCTTTAATTACCTCATTAAATACAAGGATGGAATCAACATGATCCAATTCTCCTAGCTTGATGTATTCCTCTTATTTTTTATATCTCAATTTCTCCTATAACATTGTAATTTATTCATTTATGGCTTAAATATGCACTTCATCTAGGATCTCTTCTTACTCTTTGTGCACAATGCCTAGATTAAAAGGAAACCCTTCCAATATGTTCTTGTTTAGGCATAATAACAAGATATCTCTTTGGACATCTTCTTTATAATTTATATCCAACATAACTACTAAAAATAACCTCATGGAAGATGTTAAATTATTTTTTAAATCATGAACATCAATATTTGGACCAAATTGAATAAAAAAATGTTCCTCAAGATCACTCTAACTAGTAATAGAGCTAGGTGCTAACTCTCCCAGTGTAAATGGGAATAACCTATAGATTACATCCTCAAATTTTATATCCATAACATGCATATCATATGTATAAGCATCAAGATGCTCTTCAACAACTCTTGGGTGATTATTATGGAACCTAGGAAGGTATGTGAAATGGTCATTAGGGAGATCATGTTGAATACTTGGGATGTCTATGAGTGATTTTACAAATCCAATCCATTCTCAATTTTTTTTGTTTTCTATGTTTTATGATTTTTTTGGTTTTTTTTTCAGATTTTCACAAGGGGTCTCTCTTCTGTTAATAATAATCAGAGGTTTAATCCCTCCTTATAGATCTAGTTACTATTGATGAAGGTTTTATTCACACCATAATGTAATGAGGTAGCCTCTAATATTTTAGGATTCTAATGGAGGTAAAATCCACTCTAGGGCATGAGTTGTAGGTATGCAATTTGAAAAAAACTATTAATAGAATATCTAGTAGGGCATGTAGGAAGTTGTCAAGGTTTTTAGATGGAGGTGTGGTTATTAAAGGGTAGTGAATCTATAGGTGAGTTGGATGGATGTTTGGATTCTAATCTAAAGTGGGTAAATCTCAAAATAAACTCAAAAAAGGATGGAAGGGTGAGGTAGAAAAGAAAGCTTGTGTGGTTTTTAGGAGTCACTTCCCTAGTTGGTTTCTAAAAGGATAAGTGCTCTCCGAACCTATGCCTATTGGTAGCAGTAATTGCACACACATAATCAGACATGACTGAGAAGTCTAAGGAGATACTGATGTAGGAAATTCATTGTTCTTAGATAAAGGTTTCTCCTTTTAGGAAAGCTTTTTCACACTCTTTCTTAGGAGATTATGGCTCAAGCTAGAAAATTATTTGAGGCAAATATTACACACACAAAAAAATACATCAAAACAATCACTAGCACACATTCATAATTATGAATAAAAAAACATGACTAACTTAATTAATATAATTCACTAGTATTTTGATAGATATTACACATCTAAGATTAGTGCATCAATCAAGATAGTTAGGAATCTATTCATATATATTCCACACTAAAGATGATTGAAACATACAACGTAAAAAAGTAACATCTAATTACACAAAAATTGAAGAGAGAATATAGAAACACATTTATTGATAATAAAAATTGATGTTTCTACTATATTCAAAATTTTCTAACCAAAAAATCTAGGTTGGAATACATTTATTTATATAGACCTGGGGAAAGGGTCACCTCATCCTCCAATTTAATGTAAGGTTGTTACATGTGATATTTAGAACTTGAGTTCTAACTATGGTTGAAAACTATATAAGGGTCTAATTATAGTTATCAATTTAAAATATCCTTTGAAAAATCTATGAAACATGTTCATGTGTATAAATATAAAGGTAATTTTTTACAATTATAACTTAAACTATGTGCAAACTTCAAAATATATACACCATTTAAAAAATTATTAATGTAGAAAGTCAACCTTTCATAGCTTGTGAGAACAACTTGTTAAATATTTTTAGATTATCTACCTTTAAATGAAACTTAGACATGTGTTAAAGAAAATTATCACTTTAGTAATGATATATAACTAGTGACACTTTTTACTATGACTAATGACTATGTGTTGTATGTTACCTATCATTGAGTTTGGACCTTTGAAAAGTGCACTTAGGACTTACACCATCAAATCTCTATGTATGAGGGAATGTGATCATGCCATTTTGTAGTTCCACAAGCTTCCTAGGATTTTTTGAAAAATAAATTCCATTTCTTAAGGCCTTTATATGATTTGGTATATTTTCCTTCGATCTATGCCGATTAAAAAGTGTCCATCAATCTCAAAAAATCAAATCTCTATGTACTGGCCTCCTGTGCACTTTTGGATCTTTTACTTAAACATTTTCATGAGGGTGACATGTATTGTAACCATGCTTACTCTAGAAAGACATTTATTTTCATGATTTATCTCATGCCATTATATCTTTGATATTCAAGATAATGTGCACCATATATCTTGATGCTTAACTCTTTAAATCCCATGAGCCTAACACGTGTCACTTCCAGTTACACTCTTAGCATGTATATATATATATATATATATATATATATATATATATATATATATATATATATATATATATATATAAAATAAAGTGCATGAAAACATGGGTTCCACTTGGAAATTATGTGGGGATTTTGGTATATTTATATGAATTACGGTATTTAGGTTTATATTGGGGACCAATTTTTATAAAATACATGCAACAAAAATCCTAAAGGCCCTAATTTTCTCAGATAAAATATCTGCAGCTCAAAGCCTATAGTATGTATATCATCAAGGAAATAATTTTGGTATTTTTATGTGGGGGAATTATTTTGGCCTTTTTACATGGGGGAATAATTTTAGGATAATTACATCAGATAAAATACTGATGACAAAATTTCCAAAGGGTATGTTTCATCGAGAAAAATGCCCATGGAAAAAAGTGCAAAGGGTATGTTCATCGGGCAAAATGTTTCAAGCAAATTAGCATAGGGGAATTGTCATGGGGAATTTTTTATGGATAAATTAACCAACATAATAAAACCATCATAAAAAAATTTCTTCAAGCAGATTATTTTGAATAAAATGTCAGACATAGTAATACCAAAGACCAATTCTTGTGAAACAAAATTTTTGAAGATAAAATCTTGAATAAAAATAAATACTAAAAACATAAAACCAAAAAATAAAACCTATAAGAAAAAATGTTCAAATGACATGCATGAATAAAAATCTTGATGAATATAAGATCTCTTAATAAAAAAATTTGAACTACATAAGTCTTGAAAACATGGATAGTTCAACAAAATCTTGAGAGGTATTAATAAAGCTAGTCGATGAAAACATAATATCAATGCCATTTTTCTAAAGTATTAAAGGACAATAATTAGTATTTCCATATAATCATCATAATCACATGGAAGAGGGGCTCAAAGTAAAGACCATAATTTGAAAAAAGTGGGTCCGCATTTTTGTTAAGAAAGAGGAGATATTGGGTACAACATAACTAGTATATGGTAATAAGCAATAAATTATAATATAAATTGAATTTCAAACATTAATTACAATAATGAAGGTAGGTATATAGTTGAAAAATCATAAAAGGAAAGAATTATTCAATTGAATGAATTAAATAAGATGAGAATTGAAGCATTGAAGCAAATTGAACTTCTTTAATATCAAAGGAAAGCATGGCATGACCATCATACAAAGGAAACATGATTCAAATAAGGAAATTGGACCTTATTTTTTCATTCCAAATATAATAATTTCATTTCATAGGTAAAATTTTCACCAGATGGTTAGGTCCTTACCAAATAGATAAAATATTTAGTAATGGATCTGAGAAATTTTTGCCAATTGATGAAAATAGGAATTATATTTCAGGGAATAGACATAGATTAAATACATATCACCAACCTCTTAGTTAAAAATATTTTTAAAAATAGTTCTATAAATTTTTTATCTATAAGATATTTCATCTTATGTCTTAATTTGAATCATGTATTATTTGAATGTCATGTAGTCTATTGATAGTAAAAATATGCATTTCTATCATATTTGATTAGTGTAGGCATGTTTCGATTGATATATTATGGAGAAATAAGTGTGATAAGGTTCATAAAATTTTTAATATCTATTAGTACCTGAGGAGGTGAAGTTAATATTGAAATCTACCTCTTCAGTAGAGCTATCAAGTGTAAATAGTTTGTAGGTTGTGACACTGTTTTAATTTTAATATCTTCCTCATTCTTATTGTCAGTTAGTTTATACACAAAGATTTATTTTAATGTTAAAATTAAATTTTAAATGATTTTCAGGAGTGAATGTATATATATATTTCTATTTAAATATATTATCTTGACTTATTTGTACCTTATCATATGATATAGTTCATGAAATAATTTAAATCTATTGAATATAATTCACTCAAGGAGTGATGATAGCATGATTTGATTGAATGTATCTTGTAATTAATTTTTAGACATATCATTCATAATAGTTTCTATAAATGTCTTGTACTGAAATACATAATCACTAAATAACTCAGTGGACCCTTACATGAGCTTAGAAATTTATGCATAAGATAACTTCTCGTCAATTTTGATCAAAACATGTTATTATAATTGGTATACCAAGGGTTTTAATTCTCTTACATTTTAGAGTGAGATATCATAGAACCATTTCAATTCATATTTTGTAAGGATTCTCAAAAATATGGTCAATAATTTTATATTGTATGCATAATCTAATCATGTTACATGGAATGATTTAAGGTGTTTATCAAGATCAAATTTACCGTCATATAATATAAGATTAGTTTATAAAAATCCAACTTGTAAATGGTATGATGTCATATCAAGATATAATAGGTTATGTAGTATGTAATGCAAATCCATGGAATGATTATCTCTTGATACACCTTGATTTAGTTATAACACCATAGCATGAAGAACTATAAAAATATTTTCAAGTGAATTTATAGTAGTTGAGTTTTGTTATGTAACATTCATAATCATCATGTGAGGGGTAGAGGTTTCCTATATAGGAATAGGTATGTAAATTTGTTTGAGGCCTCATCTTTCCCCTAAGATTTGGGTGAATGTCACATTGTCACTAGAGGTGTAGATGTATAGATATTATTAATTATATAATAAAAAAAACATTATATGGAAGTACTATCTCAAAACAATTGGTTGATAATGGTATATGGATCTTTTTTTTTTGTTTGAAATGTAGCAAGCTTAGTTTATTATGTGGCCTTAGATGCTAGGATAAATAGGATAATTATAATCACATATTTATGATATTGATGAATTCTTTGACAAGTTTTGGATGAGGCTTTAGCTTATAAAAAACATGCCCCACTAAGTTCATTAGGATCAATTATATATAGGCATTCATGATTATTTTTATTGTTATGTTAATTTTTATTAACTTGATTATCCTATTCTAATGGAGGAATACCAACATAAACATTTGTTTGAACATATTAATGAATAATTTGAGCATAAAAATAATAAATATTAATTTTATCCATTTTATTTCAATTATAAATAATCTAATTATGCTTTATATGGATCCGATTTAATCTAACATTGTGTCTTAGAGGAACAAGAGAACTATCCTTCTTGGATGGCATAGGATGGGATCATGTAAGTATGTATAAGGATAGATCCTAATGTGATTTTTTATGTAAATCAAAAATCAAATTTCAAACTGTACAAAAACAAATCTGAAAAAAATATTTTTTTTATGTATGAAAATCATAATTGAAATTTAGAACCCTAAAACAAAAGAAATGAAACCTTAGAAGGATGGCTCAATATATGTATTGGTTCACCAATATGTTTTAACCTAATTTGGATTAATACAATAAATAATAAACCTAATAGGATATAAACATTTACAATAATTTACATATTAAGATATGGCATTTAATCATATATCTAGAAGGAAAATACAAAAAATATTGGAATGAGTCGACAAGTAGCATATGTTAAATATACACAGTGAAACAAAGCTTTAAGTACTTAGATTTTTGAGTTTATTATATGAAAATTAATATATTTGGAAGTGAATAAAATATAAAATTAGGCATGTGATTTATTCTATTCAAAAAATATATCTATGTCTACACATGATCAGTTCCATCAATCTAGGTCAATATCAGTAATCTATATTGACCTATGATAGTTGGTAATGACATGTGTAGAAAAGGATACAATTCATAAACCAAAAATATTGAATGCCCTAGTTTAGATTATATCTACTTATAAAATAAAACATACTAAAATAGTCAACCATAAAAGTTAAGTAATAATCACTTTGTTGTAATTACTATAATTAGTATATGTGACTTGTCAAATCATTGCAACCAATTTTGGTATTTTACATTAAGATGTATGCATAAATTCCATATCTTTATTCATTAATTATTGTAAATTTTTATATAATATTAGTTTTAGTCTTCATTACATTAATATAAATAAGAATAAAATAATTTTATATTCTCTTTCACTACTTCAATTTATATGTTTATACCACCCTAACAATGCAATTATGCAAAGTATGTTTTGTTTATGCATTTTTTCCTAATGCATCAATGCACTTATGTAAATATGCAGATATCATGTTAAAATTAAGATGTATTATTCTTCAAATATGACATATTATGGTCATATGAAGATTAAAAATTAACCACAAATATTTAAAAAGGTGAAATAATGATGAAAGGGCCCATAAAATAAATTTAAAAATCAAATTGGCAATCTTAGATAAAACAAAAAATCAAATGCTCCAATTTCAAAGTCCAAAATTGACAAGGACAAAATAAAGGAAGAAAAAAATTATAATAGAGGATTATAAAACATAGAAAAAAGAAAAAATAAGAATGATATAGAGATAACATGGGCACATAGAGAGGAACAAAGAGTTTAAAAGAGAATTAAGATGTTTTTTACTTATTTTTTTGTTTAGGATAAGCTAAGTTATGAAAAAATAACTAAAATTAGTACACAAGGAATATCTATAATATAATAACATTGAATAGTCTATCAGATCTAATTTATTATAAAAAAATAGTAAATAATCATGATTAAAATTAATTTAATAAGAAATGGATAATAGTGAAATAAAATAGATGAAATAGTCACACCTTAATATATTTTGGAATTATATGAGTGTAACCTTATTCTATAAGGAACAAGTGAACTTTATGTGAAATATTGATTGTTCACTATCTAGGAATATATTTGACACTTGATTTTAGATTGATGAACTTTCCCAAGATATATTTGACATTGTGCCTCTATGACCTATGAACATGTCTTTGGGAGTTATATTTGTACCATGCACATTTTTTTATTATATATTTGTATTTGCAAGTTCATCTCTTTGTGTTGTTTGTGTCAAAAATTGCATTAAAGTAATTGAACCCTTATAAAGTGTAAATGTTGAAGTCCATCCTTAATCAATTATTGAATCCTAAGTCCTTAGCCAAATTTATACCTTCAAATGTTCGCTCCAAGGTCAAGTTCCATGTTAAATCAGCTAAGTGTTAAATTGGTATTTATTTGTCATATATGTAAAGCCCTTACACCATTTTAAACCTTTTGCATGAACACCTTGATTGATGAAAATAGTTATTTGGAATTTTTGTTGCGAACAAAAATTTTAAAGAATTATTTTGATTGAGCAAAGTGTTCACATAAAAATTCTAAAGAATTTTTTTTATTTTAGGCAAAGTGTAAGTTTTAGTTGAATTAGAGAAATTATTTTAGACAAAATTTCTAAAACAATTATCCAAACAAAATTATTTGGTAAAAAGGTATTAAGGATCATTTTTATTGGGTAAATTACACATGGAAAAATGCCCAAAAGAATTTTGTTGGACATTTTATCCATGACAAAATTCTTGAATATGCTCAATACTTTGAAAATATTGTTACAAGGGAATTAAGATGGAAAAAAATTCCCAAAATAAAATTACCAAAAGACAAAAGGCCCAAATAAATAAATCCGCAAATAATTTCACCTAATCTTCATAAATTTCAAGAATTTTTCTATCAATTGACGATGTGCTCTTGATCTGTATAGGTCCTAATTGATGGTGTGAGATGGAATGAGGACTTCTTCAATAGAGTTTAATCTAAATAGATAAATGAAATGGTTAGTGTCCTTATGCATTTTTAATTTTGCATGAAAATCATCTCATTGTCAAAGGATCAAAAATAATATATATATTGGATGCCATAAATATCTCCTACAAGTTTGGTGCCTTCATGTTTTTTTTTGACTCAAAATGCAAGCTTTTAAAAAGTTGAACAAGCAGTGTGATGATCATGTGAACATATTTGATGGCTGTATGAACATAAAAATTAAGCTCATCCATTACACATTAAGGATTAAATTTTATATTCATGTGGATATCATTGATGGTAAAATGAATATAAAATAATGGGCACACAAATGTGAAATTTAATCTATGATAATTATCTATTGGGGGTTAAATTTGATAGTTGCATAGATATCATTGATGGTCATATGAATGGCAAAGGATGGGTGTGCAAATGACAAATTTAAGATATATTAAATATTCATTAGGGCTTAAATATAACATATATGCACCTATCAAACATTTTTACATGGACATCAAATGATAGGCACAGGAACATCAAAAATAAGCGTGATGATTATCTATTGGGGCTTAAATTTGATAGTCATGCACCCATCAAAGACATTTATGTGAACATCAAATGGTGGATGTGTGGACATCAAATTTAATCCATAGTAAATAACTAGTTGTACTTGATCCATGGAAAATAATAATGATGGTGTATAGTTGATCATATAAATCAAAATTGACAGTGTGAGTGAGAGATGACTTGTCAAAGATTTTGGCCAAATAAGGAGCTTCCACATGGTGAAAGGCTACTAGCTTGGTAGATATCAGCTATATAGAGTGAAGTAAGCCGACAAATTTTCTAGGTGTCATGATCTCAAGGGGTCTCAATGGAAATATAATGGCTTACAATAAAAAATAATGCTAAATGCATGTTGAAATCTAGTACAACTATTATATGGCATGATTGTGTTCATCATGTATACAAGGATATAAAATTCCCACATAAGAAGGTGGGTATTTCAATAAATTTTAAGGTAAATGTGGCAGCCAGTGAAGAATTTTATGGATGAACAAGAAATTTAACTACATATGAAGACAAGCAATGTTGAGGTTAGCATAAATCAAAGATATTAGTGAGAAAATGTGGCATGGCAATTCCACATAGAAATATACATCATATTCAAGGGCCCTATGCAAGGTAATTGGCTAAGCTTTCACCACTGATAATAGGGTGACTTGGCAAATTTGAAAATGAGGCATGGTAATCTTGAGGATTAATCTAATGCATTTTTCTATTAAAATATATGAAGGAAACCCTAAAAAGGGCCAAGTATGAAAAGACAAAAATAAAAAATGTGAAAATAAAGATGGATCCAAAAGGTTAAAAGTTGAAAATAACCTAAGTCTTTTGCATTATTTATTGTTATGCTTGTGTAAGATTCTCCATTAAAAGAAATTACAGGTTTGAAAATCCAAGGTGAGCCACCAAAAAAAGATCATTTGAATAGCCATAGATCTAGAATATTTCTAGGGAATCATGTCAAAATTATGTTGTTCCATGGCATGCATGAGAGGGAAGGCATCTATCAAAAAGTTTCCATTTATGTATAAAAGTGTTCAAGAGCATCCTCATGTAGTTTCACATAATGATAAAGTTTATTTGGCCCTCTACCATGAATATTCTCCTTCCATCTTGATGGAAAGAAATCTCTTACCATGAAATCAAAAGATGTTCTCCAAATCTTCATCATTCGTTGTAAAGGTAGTTAGATTTATGTTTTTCCTTAAAAATGGATGAAGATTTTAGACATGGAAAGGGAATATTTCTAGTTGGAAGCATCTTGGTAGATTTGAAAGTTTGTTTTGTAATTTTGAAAGTTATGACATATAGTTCTATATTTGAAAATGTATAAATAGAAAGCTTATCTTCTATTCAAAGGTTGTTATTGGTCATTGTTTTCATTGTTCATTTTCTGTAAGTCTAGTTTCTACAAGATTTCTTGGGATCAATTATTGCGTGTAGATATTATCTCACTTACTAAGTTGGTTGCATCTATACATCCATTAGTGAGCTTTGAGAGCATAGTTATGTCTCCATTGTCAAAAGAGTAGTCTCACATTTCTTTTCACCATGAAAGAATTTTGAAATGTTTATGTTTGTAATATTTATTTTCAAGTTAAATGAAAATTTTTATGGTTATTTTCTATTTCCTATTCATGAAATACAAGAATCTATTTTGAAAATATTGTTAACTAGATATCTAGTATTATGTTCATTACTAGTTACCATTTTGAGCATGGATCTGGGTTATAAAACATTTTCTACATTATTTAAGAACATGTTGAATTACTTGTTACGACACCCTAGGTTTATGATTTTCACAAGAAAGAGTTTTTGAAAGTTTATTTTTAGTGTATATTCTATACTTTCAAGGATCATTTAGTATTTACCACTAGATTGCATTTGATTTTTTATATATCTATATTAAGGAACAATGTCATGAATCCTTAAAGATACCCTATTTTTTGAAGGCCACTGTCATAACACCTTATTTTTTTATAATTATGTAACTTGTACTACCCTATCCTAACCTATAAATAATACACCCTTTGTATATTATAAGTGTTATTTGACTTATAAATCGATAAGATCTTATATATATGAAGGGTGTTTGTATTTTTGTGCTTCAATGACCCAACATTATAGTTTCCCATTTAGACCATGTTGAAAATATTTTAGAATGAAGATTGAATTCACTTTCTCATCTATCTTTAATACCTTGTATTTAACTTAGTTCATTTGTTCATTCTATGTGACAACCCTTCCTAGGTGGATTAAACAAGTTTGGTTATGCCCTAGTCACATTTATGTCTCTTCATGCCAATAATCCCCATGGAGGTTGAATTAAAAAATATCTCCATAAGAGCAAGCTACCCCATAGGTCCTCTCACCTTAGTTTAGGTAGAGCCATTAGTAGTATGGAGTTGACCATACCCTCTGTTAGTGCCTTTAAATAATTTTATACATCTAGTCCATTCTTGATTGTAAACCCTTCCCCAACTACTATGCAATATTAGTGCATTTTTTCATCATTGCTTTTCATTTTCTCTCAAGTGTGTAAGGCTATTTGTATGAGGTATATAATTAGGAACCAACACTCAACTAGCACCATTGTCAAGGAAAAGCTTAGAACCTTGGCAATCATTTTGTTTAGATTCTTCTAGAGAGATATAAGTATTTCAATTTTTAAAGTTTTTTGCCTATTGTGTTAATCTGATTGTCTTTGGTTCATTAATGTCACCACTCAAATAGTATTATTGTTAGGGAATTAAACTAAAACCTTGCTTACTTGTGTGTTATTTAGGACTCTTGTAGAGAGCTATAAGTATTTCATATTATGAAATTTTTTATATTTATTACACTGATTTGATTATCATGGTCATCAATGCCACAACACTTCATAGGGGGTGTGCCAAGATTTTTTTAACCTTCATAATTGACTTTTTTTGTGTTCATTGCAAAGATCTAATTAAGATTGCTTTTTAGAAGGTGTTTTTACCATTTTGAACATTATTGTCAATATTTTAATGTCTTTTATTTTACTCTCATCATTAACTTCAAAAAAATCAGGTATCGTAATAGTTTATCAACTATTATATTCTATAGGTCTGATTCTAGTGGTGAATCAAACTTTATTTTCTAGTTTCAAGGAAGATTAGTACCTAGTTTGAATATCTTTATTAACATTCAAATTTGAGTATTTTCTTGTTTACAAAGTTGAAAGGATTGAAATCATATTTTATAAGTGTTCCATCAAAGAAACTCATCTCTCCTTTAAGTATTACAAAAAGATGGAGACAAGTTTATAATCCTATTGAAGGGTAAAGCTCAATAATTAAGGGTTGTCAAGATTTTGATAATATTGAAATCTTTCTTGACACTCCTATTATTGAGGACTATCATAGTTATTTTATTAAGTATAAAACATATAGTCACATTCACTATCTAGCTCCTTTCTAACCAGCTAAATCCCCTCCCAAGTCTAACCCAATAATTCCATGTCATTCACCCCTTCACATCCCTTTTTAGTTATTATTAAACATCCAATTAAACAAATCATGAGGCATAGGGACCTAGATGAGAATGAATGTCCTACATTTGTGTTCCTAGATTTAGGCCTATCAATTTTGATGAAATATAATGTTATCGTAATAAAGTCTCAAATGAATTTAGAAAATGCCTCCAAAAGTTTCAAGGGAACAATGAAATGAGTGGTGATCAACAACTAATGGATTTTAAAAATATGATGAAAGATTATGAGGTTAAGTATGAGGATGTGTGCATCAATCTATTTGTGCACACACTGGAGCAAGAATCTCATGAGTGGTTCAACTCGCTTCCCTTTAGATGCATAGATTCATGGGAAGAAAAGAACAATGTCTTTAGAATTTAGTATGGTGAAAGAGTTGGTCCTAGGTTTATTCTAGTTGAGTTTAAAAATATTAAAAAAAATCTTAATGAATTTGTGTAGGACTTCAATACCTAGTTTAACAAGGTTATGATACATCAAGCCTAGTGATACATAAAGTAATACAATGCCTTTGACAAGAAGATTACATATTAATTATGGGACAAGGCTCTCGTGAACCTATGGTTAGCATTCAATCTAGCCATCTAGATTGAGAATAACATCAAAGCTATAATAAATCCCATATAAAAGTGTGTTGATGTAAAATTGGTCAATCTAAAAAAGTCACATTCCATAAATATAACTAGTTTGGAGGAGACTATAAAGACTTTAGCCTCTACTATTACATAAATTTCCTACAAGCTAGCTATAACTGAGAAAGTGATCCCTCATGTATCTACTAGTCAAGGCAGGGATCCTAATTCAAATAAAGGCTAAGGAAGGCCTAATTTCCATAAATGATACAATGATATAAATTAGGTTAATATTGAGGTATACATCTTCAGTAGAGCTATCAAGTGTAACTAGTTTGTAGGTTGTGACACTATTTTAATTTTAATCTCTTCTTCATTCTTATTGTCAGTTAGTTTAAACACAAAGCTTTATTTTAATGTTAAAATTAATTTTTGAATGAGATTTAGGAGTGAATGTATATATATTTCTATTTAAATATATTATCTTGACTTATTTTTACCTTATCATATGATATAGTTCATGAAAGAATATAAATCTATTGAATATAATTCACTCAAGGAGTGATGCTAACATGATTTGATTGAATGTATCTTGTAATTAATTTTCAGCCATATCATTCATAATAGTTATTATAAATGTCTTGTAATGAAATAAATAATCACTAAATAATTCATTGGACCCTTAATTGAGATTAAAAATTTATGCATAGGATGACTTCTCATCGATTTTGATGTAAACATGTTATTATAATTGTTATACCAAGGGTTTTAATTCTCTTACATTTTAGAGTGAGATATCATAGAACCATTTCAATGCATATTTTTTAAGTATTCTAAAAAATATGGTCAATAATTTTATATTGTATGCATAATCTAATCATGTTACATGGAACGATTTAAGGTGTTTATCAAGATCAAATTTACCTTCATATAATATAAGATTTGTTTATAAAAATCCCATTTGTAAATCGTATGATGGCATATCAAGATATAATGGGTTATGTAGTATGTAATGCAAATCCATGCAATGATTATCTCTTGATACACCTTGATTTAGTTATAACACCATAGCATGAAGAACTATAAAAATATTTTCAAGTGAATTTATTATAGTTTAGGTTTGTTATGTAACATTCATAATCATCATGGGAGGGGTAGAGGTTTCCTATATAGGAATAGTTATGTAAATTTGTTTGAGGCCTCATCTTTTCCTTAAGATTTGGGTGAATGTCAAATGGTGACTAGAGGTGTATATGTATGGATAGTATTAGTTATATAATTATAAAAACCTTACATGGAAGTACTATCTCAAAATGATTGGTTGATAATGGTATATGGATCTTTTTGTTTTGTTTGAAATGTAGCAAGTTTAATTTATTGGGTGGCCTTAGATGCTAGGATAAATAGGATAATTATGATCACATCTTTAGGATATTGATGAGTTCTTTGAATTTTTTTTGATGAGGCTTTAGCTTATTAAAAATATTACCCACTAAGTTCATTAGGATCAATTATATATCGGTATTCATGATTATGTTTATAATTATGTTCATTTTTATTAACTTGATTATCGTATTCCAATGGAGGCATACCAACATAAACATTTGTTTGAAAATATTAATGAATTATTTGAGCATAAAAATAATAAATATTAATTTTATCCATTTTATTTAAAGTATAAATAATCTAATTATGCTTTATATGGGTCCCATTTAATCTAACATTGTGTCTTAGAGGGACAAGAGAACTATCCTTTTTGGATGGCATAGGATGGGATCATGTAAGTATATATAAGGATAGGTCCTAATCTGATTTTTTTTTTAATTAAAATATCAAATTTCAAACCATATGAAAAAAAATTTAAGAAAATATTTTTTTATGTATGGAAATCATAATTGAAATTTAGAACCATAAAACAAAACAAATGAAACCTTAGAAGGATGGTTCAATATATGTATTGGTTCACCAATATGTTTTAACCTAATTTGGATTAATAAAATAAATAATAAACCTAATGGGATATAAACATTTAGAATAATTTACATATTAATACATGGCATTTAATAATATATCTAAAAGGAAGATACAAAAAATATTGGAATGAGTCGACAAGTAGCATATGTTAAATATACACAATAAAACAAAGCTATAAGTGCTTAGATTTTCTAGTTGATTATATGACAATTAATATATTTTACAAGTGAATAAAATATAAAATTAGTCATGTGATTTATTCTATTTAAAAAATATATCTATGTCTACACATGATCAGTTCCATCAGTCTAGGTCAATATCAATAATCTATATTGACCTATGATAGTTGGTAATGACTTGTGTAGAAAAGGATACAATTCATAAACCAAAAATATTGAATGCCTTATTCTAGCTTATATCTACTTATAAAATAAAACCATACTAAAATAGTCAATCATAAAACTTAAATAATAATCACTTTGTTGTAGTTACTATAATTAGCATATGTGACTTGCCAAATCTTTGCAATCAATTTTGGTATTTTACATTAATATGTATGTGTAAATTCCATATCCTAATTTATTAATTATTCTACATTTTTATATAATATTATATTTAGTCTTTATTGCATTAATATAAATAAGAATAAATAATTTTATATTCTCTTTCACTACTTCAATTTATATGTTTATACCACCCTAACAATGCAATTATGCAAAGTATGTTCTTTTTATGCATTTTTTCCTAATGCATCAATGCACTTATGTAAATATGCACATATCATGTTAAAATTAAGATGTATTATCCTTCAAATATGACATATTATGGCCATCTGAAGATTAAAAAAATAACCACAAATATTTAAAAAGGTGAAATAATGACCAAAGGGCCATAAAATAAATTTAAAAATCAAATTGGCAATCTTGGATAAAACAAAAAATAAAATGGACCAATTTCAAAGTCCAAAATTGACAAGGACAAAATAAAGGAAGAAAAAAATTATAATAGAGGATTATAAAACATAGAAAAAAGAAAAAATAGGAATGATATAGGGATAACATGGGCACATAGAGAGGAACAAAGAGTTTAAAAGAGAATTAAGATGTATTTTACTTATTTTTGGTTTAAGATAAGCTAAGTTATGCAAAAATAACTAAAATTAGTACAGAAGGAATATCTATAATATAATACCATTAAATAGTCTACCAGATCTAATTTATTAGATAAAAATATTAAATAAGCATGATTAAAATTAATTTAATAAGAAATGGATAATATTTAAATAAAATAGATGAAATAGTCACACCTTAATATATTTTGGAATTATATGAGTGTAACCTTATTCTCTAAGGAACGAGTGAACTTTATGTGAAATATTGATTTTTCACTATGTAGGAATATATTTGACACTTAATTTTAGATTGAAGAATTTTCCCAAGATATATTTGACATTGTGCCTCTATGACCTATTAACATGTCTTTGGGAGATATATGTGTATGATGTACATTTTTATTGTTATATATTTTTATTTGCAATTTCCTCTGTTTTTGTTGTTAGTGCCCAAATTGCATTGAAGTAATTGAGCCCTTATCAAGTGTTAATGTCTAATTCCATCCTTAGTCAAGTATTAAATCCTAAGTCCTTAGACAAATTTCTATCTTCAAATGTTTGCTCCAAGGACAAGTTCCATGTTAAATCAGCTATGTGTTAAATTGGTCTTTATTTGGCATATATGTAAAGCCCTTAGACTTTTTCAAACCTTTTGTGTGAACACCTTGATTGATGAAAATATTTATTTGGAATTTTTGTCTCAAACAAAAATTCCGTAGAATTATTTGAATTGAGAAAAAATTTCACATAAAAAGTCTAAAGAAATTCTTTTGTTTTAGGCAAATTGTAAGGTTTAGATGCATCGAAGAAATTATTTTAGAAAAAATATCTAAAAAATTATCCCAATAAAATTATTTGGTAATTAGGTATGAAGGATCATTTTTATTGGGTAAATTACACATGGAAAAATTTCCAAAGGAATTATTTTGGACATTTTATCCATGACAAAAATATTGAATGCGCTCAATTCTTTGAAAATATTGTTACAGGGGAATTACTATGGAACAAAAGTCCTAAAATAAAATTAACAAAAGAAAAAATGCCCAAAGAAATAAATCCCCAATGAAATTCACCTAATTTTCATAAGTGTCAAGCATGTTTCTATCAATTGATGATGTGTTCTTGATATGTATACGTCCCAATCGATGGTGTGAGATGGAATGAGGACTTCTTCAGTAGATTTTAATCCAAATAGATAAATGAAATGGTTAATGTCCTTATGCATTTTTAATTTTGCTTGAAAATCATCTCATGGTCAAAGGATAATAAAGAATATCTATTTTCGATGCCATAAATATCTCCTACAAGTTTGGTCCCTTCATGTTTTTTCTGACTCAAAATGCAAGCTTTTAAAAAGTTGAAAAAGTAGTGTGATGATCGTGTGAACATCCTTTATGGTTGTATGAACATAAAAATTAAGCTCATCCATTACACATTAGGGATTAAATTTTATGTTCATGTGGACATCATTGATAGTCACATGAATGTGAAATAATGGGTGCACAAATGTGATATTTAATCTATGATAATTATCTATTAGGGATTAAATTTGATAGTTGCATATATATATCATTCACGGTCATATGAATGTCAAATGTTGGGTATGCAGATGTCAAATTTAAGACAATAAATATTTATTAGGGATTAAATATAACATATATGCACCTGTCAAATATTTTTACATGGAAATAAAATGATAGGCACAAGAACATAAAAATTAATCTTGATGACTATCTATTGGTTCTTAAATTTTATAGTCATGCACCCATCAAAGATATTTATGTGAACATAAAATGGTGGATGTGTGGACATCAAATTTAATCCATAGTAAATAGCTAGTTGTACTTGATCCATGGAAAATAATATTGATGGCCTATATTTGATCATATAAATCAAAATTGATAGTGTGACTGAGAGATGACTTGTCAAATATTTCAGCCAAACAAGGAGCTTCCACATGGTGAAAGGCTACTAGCTTCGTAGAGATCAGCTATATAGAGTGCAGTAAGCCCACAAATTTTCTAGGTGTCATGATCTCAAGGTATATTAATGGAAATATAATGGATGAAAATAAAAAATAATTGTAAGTTCATGTTGAAAGCCAATGAAGTATTTTATGTTCATCATGTATACACGGATCTAGAATTTCCACATAAGAAGGTGGGTATTTCAATAAATTTTAAGGTAAATGTGGCAGCCAGTGAAGTATTTTATGGATGAACAAGAAGTTCAACTACATATGAAGACAAGTAATGTTGGGGTTAGCATAAATCAAAGATATTAGTGAGAAAATGTGGCATGGCAATGCCACATAGAAATATACATCGTATTCAAGGGCCCTGTCCAAGGTAATTGGCTAAGCTTTCACCACTAACAGTAGGGTGAATTGGAAAATTTGAAAATTAGGCATGGTAATCTTGAGGTTGAATCTAATGCATTTTTCTATTAAAATATATGAAGGAAACCCTATAAAGGGCCAAGTATGAAAAGGAAAAAATACAAAATGTGAAAAATAAGATGGAAGCAAAAGGTGAAAAGTTAAAAATAACCTGTCTTTTACATTCTTTATTGTTATGCTTGTGTAAGATTCTCCATGAAAAGAAATTATAGGTTTGCAAATCCAAGGTGGGCCACAAAAATAAGATCATTTGAATAGCCTTAGATCAAGAATATTTCCTTTGAAGCATGTCAAAATTAGGTTGTTCCATGGCATGCATGAGAGGGAAGGCATCTATCAAAAAGTTTCCATTTATGTATAAAAGTGTTCAAGAGCATCCTCATGTAGTTTCACATAATGATAAAGTCTATTTGGCCCTCTACCATGAATATTCTCCTTATAGCTTGCGTGAAAGAAATCTCTTACAATGAAATCAAAAGATGTTCTCCAAATCTTCATCATTCCTTGTAAAGGTAGTTAGATTTATGTTTTTCCTTAAAAATGGATGAAGATTTTAGGCATGGAAAGGGAATATTTATAGTTGTAAGCATCTTGGTAGATTTGAAAGTTTTTTTTGTAATTTTGAAAGTTATTGCATATAGTTCCATATTTGAAAATGTATAAATAGAAAGCTTATCTTCTATTCGAAGGTTGTTATTGGTCATTATTTTCGTTGTTTATTTTCTCTAAGTCTAGGTTCTACAAGATTTCTTGGGATCAATTATTGTGTGTAGATCTTATCTCCCTTACTAAGTTGGTTGCATCTATACATCCATTAGTGAGCTTTAAGAGCATAGTTATGTCTCCATTGTCAAAAGAGTAGTCTCACCTTTCTTTTCACCATGAAAGAATTTTGAAATATTTATGTTTGTAATATTTCTTTTCAAGTTAAATGAAAATTCTTATGGTTATTTTTTATTTCCTATTGATAAAATACAACAATCTATTTTGAAAATATTGTTAACTATATATCTAGTATTATGTTCATTACTAGTTATCATTTTGAGCATGGATATGGGTTATAAAACATTTTATACATTATTTAAGAACATGTTGAATTACTTGTTACGGCACCCTAGGTTTATGATTTTGACAAGAAAGAGTTTTTGAAAGTTTAGTTTTAGTGTATATTCTATACTTTTAAGGATCATTTAGTATTTATCACTAGCTTGCATTTGATTTTTTATATATCTATATTAAGGAACAACGTCATGAATCCTGAAAGGTACCCTATTGTTTGAAGGCCACCATCATGCCACCTTATTTTTTTAATAATTATCTAACTTTTACTACCCTATCCTAACCTATAAATAATACACCCTTTGTAAACTATAAGTGTTATTTTACTTACAAATTCATAAGATCTTATATATATGAAGGGTGTTTGCATTTTTGTGCTTCAATGACCCAACACTATAGTTTCCCATTTAGACCATGTTGAAAATATTTTATAATGAATATTACATTCACTTTCTCATCTATCTTAAATAGATTGTATGTAACTTTGCGGATTTTTTCATTCTATGTGACAACCCTTCCTAGGTGGATTAAACAAGTTTCGTTATGCCCTAGTCACATTTATGTCTCTTCATGCCAATAATCCCCATGGAGGTTGGATTAGAAAATATCTCCATATGAGCAAGCTACCCCATAGGTCCTCTCACCTTGGTTTATGTAGAGAAATAAGTAGTAGGGAATTGACCATACCCTCTATTAGTGCCTCTGAATAATTTTATATATCTGGTCCATTCTTGATTGTAAACCCTTCCTAGTTACTATGCAATATTAGTACATTTTTCATCATTGATTTCCATTTTCTCTCGAGTGTGTAAGGCTATGTGTATGAGGTATATAATTGGGAACCAACACTCAACTAGCACCATTATCAAGGAAAAGCTTAGAACTTTGGGCCTTATTTTGTTGGGACTCTTATAGAGACATATAAGTATTTCAAGTTTTAAAGTTTTTTGCCTATTGTGCTAATCTGATTGCCTTTGGTTCATTAATTTCACCACTCAACTACTACTATTGTTTGGGAATTAAACTATATCGTTGGTTACTTGTGTGTTGTTTGCGATTCTTGTAGAGAGCTATAAGTATTTCATGTTATGAAATTTTATATATTTATTGCACTGATTTGACTATCATGGTCATCAATGTCACACCACTTCATAGGGGATGTGTTAGGATTTTTTTAATCTTGATAATTGAATTTTTTTATGTTCATTGCAAATATATAATTAAGATTGCATGTTAGAAGGTGTTTTTACCATTTTGAACATTATTGTCAATATTTTAATGTCTTTGATTTTCCTCTCATCATTAACTTCAACAAAATATGTTGTTGGCATGTATCATAATAGTTTATCAACTATTATATTCTATATATTTTAGTATAATTGTGACTCCAATTTTATTTTCTAGTTTCAAGGAAGATTAGTACCTAGTTTGAATATCTTTATTAACATTCAAATTTTAGTATTTTCTTGTTTACAAAGTTAGAAAGATTGAGATCATATTTTATATGTGTTCCATCATAGAAAATCATGTCTCCTTAAAGTATTCATTAAATATGGAGATAATTTTATAATCCTATTGAAGGGAAAAGCTCATCAATTAAGGGTTGTCAAGATTTTGATAATATTGGAATCTTTGTTGACACTACTATTATTGAGGACTATCATATTTGTTGTATTAATTATAAAACATATAGTTTCATTCACTATCTATCTCCTTTCTAACTAGCTAAATCCCCTCCCAAGTCTAACCCAATAACTCCATGCCATTCACCCCTTCACATCACTTTTCTAGTTCTTCTTGAACCTCCAATAAAATAAATCATGAAGCATAGGGACCTAGATGAGAATGAATGTCCTACATTCATGTTCCTAGATTTAGGCATATCAATTTCGATGAAATACAATTTTATTCTAATAAAATCTCAAATGAAGTTAGGAAATGCCTCCCAAAGTTTCAAGGGAACAATGGAATGAGTGTTGATCAAGACTTGATGGATTTTAAAAATATCATTGAAGATTATGAGGTTAAGTATGAGGATGTGTTCATCAATAGATTTGTGCACACACTAGAGAAATAATCTCATGAGTGGTTCAATTCTCTTCCCCTTAGATGCATCAATTCGTGGGAAGAAAAGAGCAATGTTTTTAGAATTTAGTATGGTGAAAGAGTTGGTCCTAGGTTTATTCTAGTTGAGTTTGAAAATATTAAAAAGGATCCTAATGAATGTGTGTAGGATTTCAATACCTAGTTCAACAAGGTTATGATGTGGCTACCCAAAAACATCAAGCCTAGTGATACATCGTGCTTGATAAAGTAATATAATGCCTTTGACAAGAAGATTACATATTAATTATGGGACAAGGCTCCCGTGAACCTATAGTTAGCATTCAATCTAGCCATCTAGATGGAGATTAACATCAAAGCTATGGGAAATCCCATATAAAATTGTGTTGATGTAAAATTGGTCAATCTAAAAAAGTCACATTCCATAAAGATAACTAGTTTGGAGGAGACTATCAAGATTTTAGCCTCTACCATTAATGAAATGTCCTACAAGATAGTTATAACTAAGAAAGGGATCCCTCATGTATCTACTAGTCAAGAGAGGGATACTAATTCAAATAAAGGTTAAGGAAGGCCTAATTTCCACAGATGAGACAATGATAGAAGTTAGTTTAATATTGAAATCTACCTCTTTAGTAGAGCTATCAAGTGTAACTTTTCTGTAGCTTGTGACACTATTTTAATTTTAATCTCTTCCTCATTCTTATTTTGAGTTAGTTTGAACACAAATATTTATTTTAATTTGAAAATAAAATTTTGAATGAGTTTTAGGAGTGAATGTATATATATTTCTATTTAAATATATTATCTTGATTTATTTGTACCTTATAATATGATATAGTTCATGAAAGAATTTAAATCAATTGAATATAATTCACTCAGGGAGTGATGCTAGGATGATTTGATTTAATGTATCTTGTAATTAATTTTTAGCCATATCATTCATAATAGTTACTATAAATGTCTTGTACTAAAATACATAATCACTAAATATTTCATTAGACCCTTGCTTGAGCTTATAAATATATGCATAGGATAACTTCTCATCAATTTTGATGAAAACATGTTATTATAATTAGTATACCAAGGGTTTTAATTCTCTTACATTTTAGAGTGAGATATCATAGAACCATTTCAATGCATATTTTTTAAGGATTCTCAGAAATATGGTCAATAATTTTATATTATATGCATAATCTAATCATGTTACATTGAATGATTTAAGGTGTTTATCAAGATCAAATTTACCTTCATATAATATAAGATTTGTTTATAAAAATCCTATCTGTAAATGGTATGATGTCATATAAAGATATAATGGTTTATGTAGTATGTAATGCGAATACATGGAATGACTATCTCTTAATACACATTGATTTAGTTATAACACCATAGCATGAAGAACTATAAAAATATTTTCAAGTGAATTTATAGTAGTTGAGGATTGGTATGTAACATTCATAATCATCATGGGAGGGGCAGAGGTTTCCTATATAGGAATAGGTACGTAAATTTGTTTGAGACCTCATATTTTCCCTAAGATTTGGGTGAATGTCACATGGTCACTAGAGGTGTAGATGTACGAATAGTATTAGTTATATAATTATAAAAACCTTATATGGAAGTAATATCTCAAAATGATTGGTTGATAATGGTATATGGATCTTTTTGTTTTGTTTGAAATGTAGCAAGCTTACTTGATTGTGTGGCCTTAGATGCAAGGATAAATAGTATAATTATTATCAGATCATTAGGATATTGATGAATTATTTGAAATTTTTTTGATGAGGATTGAGCTTATTAAAAATATTCCCCACTAAGTTCATTAGGATCAATTATATATAGGTATTCATGATTATGTTTATTATTATGTTCATTTTTATTAACTTGATTATCCTATTCCAATGGAGGCATACCAACATAAACATTTGTTTGAACATATTAATGAATAATTTGAGCATCAAAATAATAAATATTGATTTTTCAATTGTATTTAAAGTACAAATAATCTAATTATGCCTTATATGGTTCCCATTTAATCTAACATTGTGTCTTAGAGGGACAAGAGAACTATCCTTCTTGGATGGCATAGGATGGGATCATGTAAGTATGTATAAGGATAGGTCCTAATGTGATTTTTTATTTAAATAAAAAATCAAATTTCAAACCCTATGAAAACAAAACTGAAAAAATATTTTTTTATGTATGGAAATCATAATTGAAATTTAGAACCCTAAAAAAAATGAAACCTTAGAAGGATGGTTTAATATATGTATTGCTTCACCAATATGTTTTAACCTAATTTGGATTAATATAATAAATAATAAACCTAATAGGATATAAAAATTTATAATAATTTACATATTAAGATACGGAATTTAATCATATATCTAAAAGGGAAACACAAAAAATATTGGAATGAGTCGACAAGTAACATATGTTAAATATACACAGTAAAATAAATCTATAAGTAATTAGATTTTCTAGTTGATTATATGACAATTAATATATTTTACATGTTAATAAAATATAAAATTAGGCATGTGATTTATTTTATTCAAAAAATATATCTACGTCTACACATGATCAGTTTCATCAATCTAGGTCAATATCACTAATCTATATTGACCTATGATAGTTGGTAATGATGTGTGTAGAAAAGGATACAATTCATAAACCAAAATTATTGAATGCCTTATTTTAGATTATATCTACTTATACAATAAAACCATACTAAAATAGTCAACCATAAAAGTTATGTAATAATCACTTTGTTGTAATTACTATAATTAGCATATGTGACTTGCCAAATCTTTGCAATCAATTTTGGTATTTCACATTATGATGTATGCGTAAATTCCATATCTTAATTTATTAATTATTATATATTTTTATATAATATTAGTTTTAGTCTTCATTGCATTAATATAAATAAGAATAAAATAATTTTATAATCTCTTTCATTACTTCAATTTATATGTTTATACCACCCTAACAATGCAATTGTATGTTCTCTTTATGAATTTTTTCCTAATGCATCAATGCACATATGTAAATATGCACATATAATTTTAAAATTAAGATGTATTATCCTTCAAATATGGCATATTATGGTCATATGAAGATTAAAAAATAAGCAAAAATATTTAAAAATGTGAAATAATGACCAAAGGGTCCATAAAATAAATTTAAAAATCAAATTTGCAATCTTGGATACAATAAAAAATCAAATGGACCAATTTCAAAGTCCAAAATTGACAAGGACAAAATAAAGGAAGAAAAAATTATAATAGAGGATTATAAAACATATAAAAAAGAAAAAATAGAAATGATATAGAGATAACATGGGCACATAGAGAGGAACAAAGAGTTTAAAAGAGAATTAAGATGTTTTTTACTTATTTTTTGTTTAGGATAAGCTAAGATATGCACAAATAACTAAAATTAGTAAACAAGGAATATCTATAATATAATAGCATTAAATAGTCTATTAGATCTAATTTATTAGATAAAAATAGTAAATAAGGATGATTAGAATTAATTTAATAAGAAATGGATAATATTGAAATAAAATAGATGAAATAGTCACACCTTAATATATTTTTAAATTATATGAGTGTAACTTTATTCTATAAGGAACGAGTGAACTTTATGTCAAATATTGATTGTTCACTATGTAGAAATATATTTGACACTTGATTTTAGATTGATGAATTTTCCAAAGATAGATTTGACATTGTGATTCTATGACATGTGAACATGTCTTTGGGAGATATATGTGTACCATGCACATTTTTATTATTATATATTTTTATTTGAAATTTCATCTCTTTGTGTTGTTAGTGCCAAAAATTGCATTGAAGTAATTGAGCCCTTATCAAGTGTAAATGTCTAAGTCCATCCTAAGTCAAGTATTAAATCCTATGTCGTTATCCAAATTTCTATCTTCAAATGTTCACTCCAAGGTAAAGTTCCATGTTAAATCAGCTATGTGTTAAATTGGTCTTTATTTGGCATATATGTAAAGCTCTTAGACTTTTTCAAACCTTTTGCGTGAACACCATGCTTGAGGAAAATAGTCATTTGGAAGTTTTGTCTCGAACAAAAATTTTGAAGAATTATTTTGATTGAGCAAAGTGTTCGCATAAAAAGTCTAAAGAAATTCTTTTGTTTTAGGCAAAGTGTAAGGTTTAGTTGCATTAGAGAAATTATTTTAGACAAAATGTGTAAAATAATTATCCCAACAAAATTATTTGGTAAAAAGGTATGAAGGATCATTGTTATTAGGTAAATTACACATGGAAAAATGCTCAAAGGAATTCCATTGGACATTTTATCCATGACAAAAATCTTGAATGTGCTCAATACTTTGAAAATATTGTTATAGGGGAATTACTATGGAATAAAAGTCCCAAAATAAAATTACCAAAAAAAAGGCCCAAAGAAATAAATCCCCAAAGAAATTCACCTAATTTTCATAAGTGTCAAGCATTTTTCTATCAATTGATTGTGTTCTTAATCTGTATAGGTCCCAATCGATGGTGTGAGATAGAATGAGGACTTCTTTAGTAGAGTTTAATCGAAATAAATAAATGAAATGGTCAGTGTCCTTATGCATTTTTAATTTTGCATGAAAATTTTCTCCTGGTCAAAGGATCACAAATAATATGTATTTTGGATTCCATAAATATCTCCTACAAGTTTGGTGCCTTCATGTTTTTTCTAACTCAAATTGCAAGCTTTTAAAAAGTTGAACAAGTAGTGTGATGATCATGTGAACATCTTTGATGGTTTTATGAACATAATGTTAGGGTGTGGAGCTAAAAGCTTCACCAAGGAGCATACATTATCAGTTTTGGGTCTACACAGACACCGGCATAGGTTAGGAGCTACCGACATTGGTTAGGAGCAGTTGCAGAGACGCCGACATCGACAGAGGATCAGCCGACGGCAGTCACAGACAAGCAGCAAGAACTGACGTCAGTTACCTACGTGTCCAGAGAGCTATTTTTGTGGATAGAAGCGAGTGTTTGCATGATGAGTTTGAGTTGTAGTCTCAAGCTCGCGTCTCTATTACTGGCAATACTATTTTTAGAGCCCTTGTTCAAGTGGCTTAACTGCTTGTTGGAAGTGCATGCTCAAGTCTCCTAATTCTATATGTAGAATTAGATCTTTCTAGCTTATTGTAGTAGTGGTAGTTATAGTGAATTATTGTAGTAATTCATTGTATGTGAAGAACATTACAGAATTGAATCAATCCAGGCTTGTTGGAGTTGATTGTTCTTGAGAGAGATAGCTCTTGAAGAATAGAGATCTATACATCTAGGAGAGGTGTGGAAGAAAGAAGTTTTCTTCAATTGTATTCCTTGTGTAAAGAGTTTGTTAATACAAGTTTTCAGGGTGGTTTCTTGTATCTCTTGTTCTTGCTATTATCTCATTCTAATTACTTGTCTATCTGATATTTAATTCCACGTTTATTGCTTTCACAAGTGTAATCTATTATTGGTTGATCCCCAACAAGTGGTATTAGAGCCTTGGTTATAGGTTCAGAGCTTAATATCCAACAATTGGTATCAAAGCTTAGGTTCACTAATAGGTGGTTCAGATCTGTGTAGTGTGTATTGATTACAAGTTCTCATAGGAGTTTCTACAGGGATTTCTATTTGAGTGGGAGAAGTAATGGCAGATGAAAGTAAACTTAGAATGAAAAAGTTCAATGGCAAAAATTACCAACATTGGAGAATGCGGATAGAGGATTATCTATATCAGAAAGATCTCTACTTACCGTTAGGTGGGGTTGCAAAGATGCCCAAAGACATGGAGGATGAAGAATGGGAAGTTCTTGATAGAAAGGCTCTGGGGTCTATAAGACTGAGTCTAGCATCCACTGTGATATCTAATTTATCATAGGCAAAGTCTATGGTAGAGTTCATGACTACGTTAGCAAATTTTTATGAAAAACCCTCAGCTTCCAATAAGGTATATCTTATGAAGCAGTTATTTAATTTGCATATGAATGAAGGTGGATCTATTTCTACTCATCTAAATGATTTCAATGGAATTGTGAATCAATTAAGTTTAGTGAATATAGTGTTTGATGATGAAATAAAAGCTCTTTTAATATTATGTTCTTTGCCTAAAAGATGGCATGGCTTAGTAATGGCAGTAAGTAATACTGCATCTGCATCAAATATTTTGAAAGTAGAGGATGTTGTTAGTGTTATCTTGAATGAGGAAATACGCAGGAAAAGCACAGAAGAGGCATCTGGGAATGCTTTAAGTTTTGAGAGTAGGGGAAGGCAGAAACAAAAGAGCAAGAAAGGTAGATCAAGATCCAAATCTAAGGGAAAAGGTAGATCTAAATCCAGAAATGGCAGAAGGCCACAATGCTGAAATTGTGGAAAGATGGGGCACATAAGTAGAGATTGTTGGTCAAAACCTAAGGAGGACAATCAGCATGAAGGAAAGGAAGAAGCCAAAGTTGCAGGTATTGCACAAGATGCTTTAATTTTCTCTCTGCATAATAATATAGAACCTTGGGTATTAGATTCTGGTGCATCTTTTCATGCTACCCCTAACAGGGAATATTTTAGTGACTATATCCATGGAGATTTTGGAATAGTGTATCTAGGGGATGATGAGCCTTGTAAAATAATTGGCAAAGGTAAAGTGCAGCTGAAGATGCAGAATAGCAACACATGGGTGTTGAGAGATGTGATGCATGTTCCTAGCTTGAAGAGAAATTTGATTTCTGTAGGAAAGTTAGGGGATGAGGGTTGTACAGTAACTCTCACAGTAGAATCTTGGAAGGTGACCAAGGGTGCACTTGTTATGGCCAAAGGTAAGAGAGAAGGTACTCTCTATTTGTGTAATTGTGTTACTAACAAATCTCCTTCTGTATTATCTACTTCAGATGTGGATGCTAAATTGTGGCACTCAAGGCTTGGCCACATGAGTGAGAAGGGGATGTCAATTCTTAAGTCCAAAGGTATGCTTTCAGATTTAAAAGGCATAGATCTAGAGTTTTGTGAGCACTGTGTATTTGGAAAATAGAAAAGGGTTAGTTTTCTCAAGACTAGGTCTACTAAGAAGAGGCACAAGTTGCAGCTTATTCACACAGATGTGTGGGGACCGGCTCAGGTTGCTTCCATTAAAGGATCAAAGTACTATGTATCTTTCATAGATGATGCTACAAGGAAGGTATGGATCTATTATATTAGAATAAAATCTGATGTATTTGAGACTTTTAAAGTTTGGAAAGCTATGGTTGAGAATGAAACAGGTAAAAGATTAAAGTCCCTGAGATCAGACAATGGTGGTGAGTTTTGCAGTCATAAGTTTAGAGATTATTGTTACATGCATGGAATCTGTAGGCAAAGGATGGTTCCAAGGACACCTCAGTAGAATGGAATTGCTGAAAGGATGAACAGGATAATAATGGAGCATGCAAGATGTATGAGATTGCATGTTGGTTTGCCCTTACAGTTTTGGGCACAAGCTGTTGACACTACAGTGTACCTGATTAACAGAGGACCCTCTACAGCTCTGGATGGTGGTATTCCAGAAGAGGCATGGATAGGTAAAAAGGTTGATCTCTCATATCTCAAAGTTTTTGGTTGTGAAGCCTTTACGCACATAGATAAGGAAAATAGAAAGAAGCTTGATGCTAAGTCTATGAGGTGCATGTTTATTGGCTATGGCTCAGATGATTTTGGTTACAGATTGTGGAATCTAGAAACTAACAAGGTAATCAAGAGCCGTGATGTTGTTTTCAATGAAAGAGTGATGTATTATGATCAGCTAAGGAAGATGAATCAATCTGAGCAGAGTAATAGTGAATTGGATGAGGTGAAAGTCCAAGATGAGCTCACGGGAAAAAGAAATAATCACTTGTAGGAAAACATAGAGACCGACATCGGCAGGTTAGGAACCGGCGTCAGCATTACAAAAATTGGCGTTAGCCGTACAGAGACCGACGTCGGGAGGACAGGCACCGAGGTTGGTCAGGCAGAACCGACGTCAGCCAGTAATAGGTCTGGAGGTGATCAAGGTCGGTCACTATCAGAGAATTTGGGTAGACAGCGTGTTGTGAACGAGTCTCAGACACCCATCAGGAGGTCAAAAAGGGTGAGTAAGCCTCCAATTAGATATTCTCCTTCTTTATTTTATTTATTGCTAACTGATGGTGGAGAACCAGAGAGTTTTGAAGAAGTAATACAGGTGGAGTCCAAGAGTCAGTGGGAGCATGGCATGGTTGAGGAGTTGGAGTCCTTAAGAGAGAACCAAACATGGGATTTGGTTGAATTGCCAGCTGGTAAGAGAAAACTCAAGAAAAGATGGACCTATAGGTTGAAAGAATGTGAGAATGGACAGATGAGATACAAGGCTAGATTAGTGGTAAAAGGATTTGCACAAAAGCTAGGTATAGACTTTGGTGAGATTTTTTCTCCTGTTGTTAAAATGACTTTTATAAGGGTTGTATTGTCTTTGGTTGCTTTTGAGGATTTGCATCTTGAGCAGCTAGACGTTAAGACAACATTTCTTCATGGAGATTTGGATGAGGAAATGGAGATTTGGATGAGGAAATATATATGGAACAACCAGAAGGATTTCAGGTCAAGGGTAAGGAGAAGTTTGTGTGCAGATTGAAGAAAAGCTTGTATGGCCTCAAGCAAGCTCCTAGGCAATGGTACTTAAAATTTGATAGGTTTATGACTGAGCATGGCTATAGTAGGTCTCAATCTGACCATTGCATGTATTTCAAGAGATTTGATAATGGTAGATATATTATTTTATTGTTGTATGTAGATGATATGCTGGTTGCAGGATCACACATGCAGGATATCTCGGAGCTTAAGGTGAAATTAGCTCAAACGTTTGCTATGAAGGATTTGGGAGAAGCAAAGAAAATCCTTGGCATGAGCATTAAGAGAGACAAGAAAAATAACAGGTTGATATTGTCTCAAGAAGATTATGTGGACAAGGTGTTGAAACGATTCAGTATGCAGGATGATAAACCGGTAAGCACACCTTTGGCTGGACATTTTAAGTTGAGTAAAGAACAATGTCCTAATTCATATGATGAGGTAGAGTACATGAGTAAGGTTCCATATTCTTCCGCAGTAGGGAGTTTGATGTATGTAATGGTGTGTACTAGACTGGATATTGCCCAAGCAGTGGGAGTGGTAAGTAAGTATATGGCCAATCTAGGTAAGGAACATTGGAAAGTAGTTTAGTGGATCCTTAGATATCTGAAAAGAACCAGCAGTAGGCACTTGTGCTATGGAGGTTTAGATACTTCTCTACATGGTTATGTAGATTTAGATATGGCAGGTGATTTGGATGGCAGGAGGAACACTACAGGTTATGTTTTCACTGTAGGTGGAACGGCGGTTAGCTAGATATCTAAGTTGCAGAAGGTTGTTGCCTTGTCAACTACAGAAGCAGAGTATATTACAGCCACAGAGGCTAGCAAAGAGATGATATGGATGACACGGTTCATGGATGAGCTTGGTAGGGAGCATGAGAGTTGCAGATTGTATAGTGATAGTCAGAGTGCAATCCATTTGGCTAAGAATTCAGCCTTTCATTCAAGAACAAAGCACATACAGCTAAGGTATCACTTCATACGACAGGTATTTGAAGATGGTGAGTTGAAGCTAGAGAAGATCCATACAGATAGGATTCATGCTAATATGTTAATCAATCCAGTTATAAAGGAGAAGTTGAATCTTCATTTAACTTTTGTTGGTCTTCATGATTGAGTTGAAGATGGAGGAGCTAGAAGATGTTGTTGTATAGGTACTGGTGTAGCTATTTATCTCCAAGTGGGAGATTGTTAGGGTGTGGAGCTAAAAGATTCACCAAGGAGCATACATTATCAATTTTAGGTCTACATAGACACCGGCATCAGTCAGGAGCTACCAACGTCGGTTAGGAGCTACCGATGTCGATCAGGAGCAGTTGCAAAGATGTCGACGTCGGCAGAGGATCAGCCAATGGCGGTCACAGACAAGCAGTAGGAACCGACATCAGTTACCTGCGTGTCTAGAGAGCTATTTCTGTGGATAGAAGTGAGTGTTTGCATGATGAGTTTGAGTTGTAGTCTCAAGCTCGCGTCTCTATTATTGGCAATACTATTTTTAGAGCCCTTGTTCAAGTGGCTTAACTGCTTGTTGGAAGTGCATGCTCAAGTCTCCTAATTCTATATGTAAAATTAGATCTTCCTAGCTTATTGTAGTAATGGTAGTTATAGTGAATTATTATAGTAATTCATTATATGTGAAGAACAGTACAGAATTGAATCAATCTAGGTTTGTTGGAGTTGACTGTTCTTGAGAGAGATAGGTCTTGAAGAATAGAGATCTATTGAGAGGTCTATACATCTAGGAGAGGTGTGGAAGAAAGAAGTTTTCTTCAATTGTATTCCTTGTGTAAAGAGTTTGTTAATACAAGTTTTCAGGGTGGTTTCTTGTATCTCTTGTTCTTGCTATTATCTCATTCTAATTACTTGTCTATCTGATATTTAATTCCACATTTATTGCTTTCACAAGTGTAATCTATTATTGGTTGATCCCCAACAAGTGGTATTAGAGCCTTGGTTGTAGGTTCAGAGCTTAATATCCAACAATTGGTATCAAAGCTTAGGTTATCTAATAGTTGGTTCAGATCTGTGTAGTGTGTATTGATTACAAGTTCTCATAGGAGTTTCTACAAGGATTTCTGTTTGAGTGGGAGAAGCAATGGCAGATGAAAGTAAACATAGAATAAAAAAGTTCAATGGCAAAAATTACCAACATTGGAGAATGCAGATAGAGGATTATCTATATCATAAAGATCTCTACTTACCATTAGGTGGGGTTGCAAAGATGCCCAAAGACATGGAGGATGAAGAATGGGAAGTTCTTGACAGAAAGGCTCTGGGGTCTATAAGACTGAGTCCAGCATCCACTGTGATATCTAATTTATCATAGGCAAAGTCTATGGTAGAGTTGATGACTACGTTAGCAAATTTTTATGAAAAACCCTCAGCTTCCAATAAGGTATATCTTATGAAGCAGTTATTTAATTTGCATATGAATGAAGGTGGATCTGTTTCTACTCATCTAAATGATTTCAATGGAATTGTGAATCAATTAATTTTAGTGAATATAGTGTTTGATGATGAAATAAAAGCTCTTTTAATATTATGTTCTTTGCCTAAAAGCTGGCATGGCTTAGTAATGGCAGTAAGTAATACTACATCTGCATCAAATATTTTGAAAGTAGAGGATGTTGTTAGTGTTATCTTGAATGAGGAAATACGCAGGAAAAGCACAGAAGAGGCATCTGGGAATGCTTTAAGTTTTGAGAGTAGGGGAAGGCAGAAAGAGAAGAGCAAGAAAGGTAGATCAAGATCCAAATCTAAGGGGAAAGGCAGATCTAAATCCAGAAATGGCAGAAGGCCACAATGCTGGAATTGTGGAAAGATGGGGCACATAAGCAGAGATTGTTGGTCAAAGCCTAAGGAGGACAATCAGCACGAAGGAAAGCAAGAAGCCAAGGTTGCAGGTATTGCAAAAGATGCTTTAATTTTCTCTCTGCATAATAATATAGAACCTTGGGTATTAGATTCTGGTGCATCTTTTCATGCTACCCCTAACAGGGAATATTTTAGTGACTATATCCATGGAGATTTTGGAATAGTGTATCTAGGGGATGATGAGCCTTGTAAAATAATTGGCAAAGGTAAAGTGCATCTAAATATGCAGAATAGCAACACATGGGTGTTGAGAGATGTGATGCATGTTCCTAGCTTGAAGAGAAATTTGATTTCTATAGGAAAGTTAGGGGATGAGGGTTGTACAGTAACTCTCACAGCAAAATCTTGGAAAGTGACCAAGGGTGCACTTGTTATGGCTAGAGGTAAGAGAGAAGGTACTCTCTATTTGTGTAACTGTGTTACTAATAAATCTCCTTCTGTATTATCTACTTCAGATGTGGATGCTAAATTGTGGCACTCAAGGCTTGGCCACATGGGTGAGAAGGGGATGTGAATTCTTAAGTCCAAAGGTATGCTTTCAGATTTAAAAGGCATAGATCTAGAGTTTTGTGAGCACTGTGTATTTGGAAAATAGAAAAGGGTTAGTTTTCTCAAGACTAGGTCTACTAAGAAGAGGCACAAGTTGCAGCTTATTCACACAAATGTGTGGGGACCGGCTCAGGTTGCTTCCATTAGAGGATAAAAGTACTATGTATCTTTCATAGATGATGCTACAAGGAAGGTATGGATCTATTATATTAGAATAAAATCTGATGTATTTGAGACTTTTAAAGTTTGGAAAGCTATGGTTGAGAATGAAATAGGTAAAAGATTAAAGTCCCTGAGATCAGACAATGGCGGTGAGTTCTGCAGTCATAAGTTTAGAGATTATTATTACATGCATGGAATCCGTAGGCAAAGGATGGTTCCAAGGACACCTCAGTAGAATGGAATTGCTGAAAGGATGAATAGGATAATAATGGAGCATGCAAGATGTATGAGATTGCATGTTGGTTTGCCCTTATAGTTTTGGGCACAAGCTATTGACACTACAGTGTACCTGATTAACAGAGGACCCTCTACAGCTCTGGATGGTGGTATTCCAGAAGAGGCAAGGATAGGTAAAAAGGTTGATCTCTCATATCTCAAAGTTTTTGGTTGTGAAGCCTTTGTGCACATAGATAAGGAAAATAGAAAGAAGCTTGATGCTAAGTCTATGAGGTGCATGTTTATTGGCTATGGCTCAGATGATTTTGGTTACAGATTGTGGAATCTAGAAACTAACAAGGTAATCAGGAGCCGTGATGTTGTTTTCAATGAAAGAGTGATGTATTGTGATTAGCTAAGGAATCTGAATCAATCTGAGCAGAGCAATGGTGAATTGGATGAGGTGAAAGTCCAAGATGAGCTCACGGGAAAAAGAAATAATAACTTGTAGAAAAACATAGAGACTGACATCGGCAGGTTAGGAACCGGCGTCAGCAGTACAAAAATTGGCGTTAGCCATACAGAGACCGACATCGGTAGGACAGGCACCAAGGTCGGCCAGGCAGAACCGACGTCAGCCAGTAATAGGTCTGGAGGTGATTGAGGTCGGTCACTGTCAGAGAATTTGGGTGGATAGCTTGTTGTGAATGAGTCTCAGACACCCATCAGGAGGTCAGAAAGGGTGAGTAAGCCTCCAATTAGATATTTTCCTTCAATATTTTATTTATTGCTAACTGATGGTGGAGAACCAGAGAGTTTTGAACAAGTAATACAGGTGGAGTCCAAGAGTCAGTGGGAGCATGGCATGGTTGAGGTGTTGGAGTCCTTAAGAGAGAACCAAACATGGGATTTGGTTGAATTGCCAGCTGGTAAGAGAAAACTCAAGAACAGATGGACCTACAGGTTGAAAGAAGGTGAGAATGGATAGATGAGATACAAGGCCAGATTATGGTAAAAGGATTTGCACAAAAGCCAGGTATAGACTTTGGTGAGATTTTTTCTCCTGTTGTTAAAATGACTTCTATAAGGGTTGTATTGTGTTTGGTTGCTTTTGAGGATTTGCATCTTGAGCAGCTAGACGTTAAGACAGCATTTCTTCATGGAGATTTGGATGAGGAAATATATATGGAACAACCAGAAGGATTTCAGGTCAAGTGTAAGGAGAAGTTGATGTGCAAATTTAAGAAAAGCTTGTATGGCCTCAAGCAAGCTCCTAGGCAATGGTACTTAAAATTTGACAGGTCTATGACTGAGCATGGCTACAGTAGGTGTCATCTGAACATTGCGTGTATTTCAAGAGATTTGATAATGATAGATATATTATTAAATGATATGCTGGTTGCAGGACCACACATGTAGGATATCTTTGAGCTTAAGGTGAAATTATCTCAATCATTTGCTATGAAGGATTTGGGAGCAGCAAAGAAAATCCTTGGCATGAGCATTAAGAGAGACAAGAAAAATCACAGGTTGATATTGTCTCAAGAAGATTATGTGGACAAAGTGTTGAAACGGTTCAATATGCAAGATGATAAACTGGTAAGCACACCTTTGGCTGGACATTTTAAGTTGAGTAAAGAACAATGTCCTAATTCATATGATGAGGTAGAGTACATGAGTAAGGTTTAATATTCTTCCACAGTAGGGAGTTTGATGTATGTAATGGTGTGTACTAGACTGAATATTGCCCAAGCAGTGGGAGTGGTAAGTAAGTATATGGCCAATCCAAGTAAGGAGCATTGAAAAATAGTTTAGAGGATCCTTAGATATCTGAGAGGAACCAGCAGTAGGCACTTGTGCTATGGAGGTTTAGATACTTCTCTACATGTTTATGTAGATTCAGATATGGCAGGTGATTTGGATGGTAGGAGGAACACTATAGGTTATGTTTTCACTGTAGGTGGAACGGCGGTTAACTAGATATCTAAGTTGCAGAAGGTTGTTGCCTTGTCAACTATAGAAGCAGAGTATATTACAGCCACAGAGGCTAGCAAAGAGATGATATGGATGACACGGTTCATGGATGAGCTTGGTAGGGAGCATGAGAGTTTTAGATTGTATAGTGAAAGTCAGAGTGCAATCCATTTGGCTAAGAATTTAACCTTTCATTCAAGAACAAAGCACATACAACTAAGGTATCACTTCATACAACAGGTATTTGAAGATGGTGAGTTGAAGCTAGAGAAGATCCATACAGATAGGAATCATGCTGATATGTTAACCAAGCCAGTTACAAAGGAGAAGTTGAATCTTCATTTAACTTCTATTGGTCTTCATGATTGAGTTGAAGATGGAGGAGCTAGAAGATGTTGTTGTACAGGTACTGGTGCAGCTGTTTATCTCCAAGTGGGAGATTGTTAGGGTGTGGAGCTAAAAGCTTCACCAAGGAGCATACAATATCAGTTTTAGGTCTACACAAACACCGGCATCAGTCAGGAGCTACCGACGTCGGTTAGGAGCTACCGATTTCGATCAGGAGCAGTTGCAAAGATGTCGACGTCGGCAGAGGATCAGCCAACGGCGGTCACAGACAAGCAGCAGGAACCAATGTCAGTTACCTGCATGTCTAGAGAGCTATTTCCGTGGATAGAAGCAAGTGTTTGCATGATGAGTTTGATTTGTAGTCTCAAGCTCGCGTCTCTATTATTAGCAATACTATTTTTAGAGCCCTTGTTCAAGTGGCTTCACTGCTTGTTGGAAGTGCATGCTCAAGTCTCCTAATTCTATATGTAGAATTAGATCTTCCTAGCTTATTGTAGTAATGGTAGTTATAGTGAATTATTGTAGTAATTCATTGTATGTGAAGAACAGTACAGAATTGAATCAATCTAGGTTTGTTGGAGTTGACTGTTCTTGAGAGAGATAGCTCTTGAAGAATAGAGATCTATTGAGAGGTTTATACATCTAGGAGAGGTGTGGAAGAAAGAAGTTTTCTTCAATTTTATTCCTTGTGTAAAGAGTTTGTTAATACAAGTTTTTAGGGTGATTTCTTGTATCTCTTGTTCTTACTATTATCTCATTCTAATTACTTGTCTATCTAATATTTAATTCCACGTTTATTGCTTTCACAAGTGTAATCTATTATTGGTTGATCCCCAACAAGTGGTATTAGAGCCTTGGTTGTAGGTTCAGAGCTTAATATCCAACAATTGGTATCAAAACTTAGGTTCACTAATAGTTGGTTCAGATCTGTGTAGTGTGTATTGATTACAAGTTCTCATAGGAGTTTCTACAGGGATTTCTGTTTGAGTGGGAGAAGCAATGGCAGATGAAAGTAAACATAGAATGGAAAAGTTCGATGGCAAAAATTACCAACATTGGAGAATGCAAATAGAGGATTATCTATATCATAAAGATCTCTACTTACTGTTAGGTGGGGTTGCAAAGATGCCCAAAGACATGGAGGATGAAGAATGGGAAGTTCTTGACAGAAAGGCTCTGGGGTCTATAAGACTGAGTCTAGCATCCATTATGATATCTAATTTATCATAGGCAAAGCCTACGGTAGAGTTGATGACTACGTTAGAAAATTTTTATGAAAAACCCTCAGCTTCCAATAAGGTATATCTTAAGAAGCAGTTATTTAATTTGCATATGAATGAAGGTGGATCTGTTTCTACTCATCTAAATGATTTCAATGGAACTGTGAATCAATTAAGTTTAGTGAATATAGTGTTTGATGATGAAATAAAAGCTCTTTTAATATTATGTTCTTTGCCTAAAAGCTGGCATGGCTTAGTAATGGCAGTAAGTAATACTAGATCTGCATCAAATATTTTGAAAGTAGAGGATGTTGTTAGTGTTATCTTGAATGAGGAAATATGCAGAAAAAGCACAGAAGAGGCATCTGGGAATGCTTTAAGTTTTGAGAGTAGGGGAAGGTAGAAAGAGAAGAGCAAGAAAGGTAGATCAAGATCCAAATCTAAGGGGAAAGGCAGATCTAAATCCAGAAATGGTAGAAGGCCACAATGCTGGAATTGTGGAAAGATGGGGCACATAAGCAGAGATTGTTGGTTAAAGCCTAAGGAGGACAATCAGCACGAAGGAAAGGAAGAAGCCAAGGTTGCAGGTATTGCACAAGATGCTTTAATTTTCTCTCTGCATAATAATATAGAACCTTGGATATTAGATTCTGGTGCATCTTTTCATGCTACCCCTAACAGGGAATATTTTAGTGACTATATCCATGGAGATTTTGGAATAGTGTATCTAGGGGATGATGAGCCTTGTAAAATAATTGGCAAAGGTAAAGTGCATCTAAATATGTAGAATAGCAACACATGGGTGTTGAGAGATGTGATGCATGTTCCTAGCTTGAAGAGAAATTTGATTTCTACAGGAAAGTTAGGGGATGAGGGTTGTACAGTAACTCTCATAGCAAAATCTTGGAAGGTGACCAAGGGTGCACTTGTTATGGCCAGAGGTAAGAGAGAAGGTACTCTCTATTTGTGTAATTGTGTTACTAACAAATCTCCTTCTGTATTATCTACTTCAGATGTGGATGCTAAATTGTGGCACTCAAGGCTTGGCCACATGGGTGAGAAGGGGATGTGAATTCTTAAGTCCAAAGGTATGCTTTCAGATTTAAAAGGCATAGATCTAGAGTTTTGTGAGCACTGTGTATTTGGAAAATAGAAAAGGGTTAGTTTTCTCAAGACTAGGTCTACTAAGAAGAGGCACAAGTTGCAGCTTATTCACACAGATGTGTGGGGACCGGCTCAAGTTGCTTCCATTAGAGGATAAAAGTACTATGTATCTTTCATAGATGATGCTACAAGGAAGGTATGGATGTATTATATTAGAATAAAATCTGATGTATTTGAGACTTTTAAAGTTTGGAAAGCTATGGTTGAGAATGAAATAGGTAAAAGATTAAAGTCCCTGAGATCAGACAATGGTGGTGAGTTCTGCAGTCATAAGTTTAGAGATTATTGTTACATGCATGGAATTCGTAGGCAAAGGATGGTTCCAAGGACACCTCAGTAGAATGGAATTGCTGAAAGGATGAACAGGATAATAATGGAGCATGCAAGATGTATGAGATTGCATGTTGGTTTGCCCTTACAGTTTTGGGCACAAGCTATTGACACTACAGTGTACCTAATTAACAGAGGACCCTCTACAGCTCTGGATGGTGGTATTCTAGAAGAGGCATGGATAGGTAAAAAGGTTGATCTCTCATATCTCAAAGTTTTTGGTTGTGAAGCCTTTGTGCACATAGATAAGGAAAATAGAAAGAAGCTTGATGCTAAGTCTATGAGGTGCATGTTTATTGGCTATGGCTCAGATGATTTTGGTTACAGATTGTGAAATCTAGAAACTAACAAGGTAATCAAGAGCCGTGATGTTGTTTTCAATGAAAGAGTGATGTATTGTGATCAGCTAAGGAAGCTGAATCAATCTGAGCAGAGCAATGGTGAATTGGATGAGGTGAAAGTCCAAGATGAGCTCGCGGGAAAAAGAAATAACAACTTGTAGAAAAACATAGAGACCGACATCGGCAGGTTAGGAACCGACGTCAGCAGTACAAAAATTGGCATTAGCCGTACAGAGATCGACGTCGGTAGGACAGGCACCGAGGTCGGCCAGGCAGAACCGACGTCAGCCAGTAATAGGTCTGGAGGTGATTGAGGTCGGTCACTGTCAGAGAATTTGGGTGGATAGCTTGTTGTGAATGAGTCTCAGACACCCATCAGGAGGTCAGAAAGGGTGAGTAAGCCTCCAAATAGATATTCTCCTTCTTTATTTTATTTATTGCTAACCAATGGTGGAGAACTAGAGAGTTTTGAAGAAGTAATATAGGTGGAGTCCAAGAGTCAGTCGGAGCATGGCATGGTTGAGGAGTTGGAGTCCTTAAGAGAGAACCAAACATGGGATTTGGTTGAATTGCTAGCTAGTAAGAGAAAACTCAAGAACAGATGGACCTTCAGGTTGAAAGAAGGTGAGAATGGACAGATGAGATACAAGGCCAGATTATGTTAAAATGATTTGCACAAAAGCCAGGTATAGACTTTGGTGAGATTTTTTCTCCTGTTGTTAAAATGACTTCTATAAGGGTTGTATTGTCTTTGGTTGCTTTTGAGGATTTGCATCTTGAGCAGCTAGACGTTAAGACAGCATTTCTTCATGGAGATTTGGATGAGGAAATATATATGGAACAACCAGAAGGATTTCAGGTCAAGTGTAAGGAGAAGTTTGTGTGCAGATTGAAGAAAAGCTTGTATGGCCTCAAGCAAGCTCCTAGGCAATGGTACTTAAAATTTGACAGGTTTATGACTGAGCATGGCTACAGTAGGTGTCATCTGACCATTGCATGTATTTTAAGAGATTTGATAATGATAGATATATTATTAGATGATATGCTGGTTACAGGACCACACATGTAGGATATCTCTGAGCTTAAGGTGAAATTAGCTCAAACATTTGCTATGAAGGATTTAGGAGCAGCAAAGAAAATCCTTGGCATGAGCATTAAGAGAGACAGGAAAAATCACAGGTTGATATTGTCTCAAGAAGATTATGTGGACAAGGTGTTGAAACGGTTCAATATGCAAGATGATAAACCGGTAAGAACACCTTTGGCTGGACATTTTAAGTTGAGTAAAGAACAATGTCCTATTTCATATGATGAGGTAGAGTACATGAGTAAGGTTTCATATTCTTCCACAGTAGGGAGTTTGATGTATGTAATGGTGTGTACTAGACTGAATATTGCCCAAGCAGTGGGAGTGGTAAGTAAGTATATGGCCAATCCAAGTAAGGAGCATTGGAAAGCAGTTTAGAGGATCCTTAGATATCTGAGAGGAACCAGTAGTAGGCACTTGTGCTATGGAGGTTTAGATACTTCTCTACATGTTTATGTGGATTCAGATATGGCAGGTGATTTGGATGGTCAGAGGAACACTACAAGTTATGTTTTCACTGTAGGTGGAACGGCGGTTAGCTAGATATCTAAGTTGCAGAAGGTTGTTGCCTTGTCAACTACAGAAGCAGAGTATATTACAGCCACAGAGGCTAGCAAAGAGATGATATGGATGACACGATTCATGGATGAGCTTGGTAGGGAGCATGAGAGTTGTAGATTGTATAGTGATAGTCAGAGTGCAATCCATTTGGCTAAGAATTTAACCTTTCATTCAAGAACAAAGCACATACAGCTAAGGTATCACTTCATACAACAGGTATTTGAAGATGGTGAGTTGAAGCTAGAGAAGATCCATACAGATAGGAATCATGCTGATATGTTAACCAAGCCAGTTACAAAGGAGAAGTTGAATCTTCATTTAACTTCTGTTGGTCTTCATGATTGAGTTGAAGATGGAGGAGCTAGAAGATGTTGCTGTACAGGTACTGGTGCAGCTGTTTATCTCCAAGTGGGAGATTGTTAGGGTGTGGAGCTAAAAGCTTCACCAAGGAGCATACATTATCATTTTTAGGTCTACACAGACACCGGCATCAGTCAGGAGCTACCGACGTCGGTTAGGAGCTACCGATTTCGATCAGGAGCAGTTGCAAAGATGTCGACGTCGGCAGAGGATCAGCCAACGGCGGTCACAGACAAGCAGCAAGAACCAATGTCAGTTACCTGCGTGTCTAGAGAGCTATTTCCATGGATAGAAGCAAGTGTTTGCATGATGAGTTTGATTTATAGTCTCAAGCTCGCGTCTCTATTATTGGCAATACTATTTTTAGAGCCCTTGTTCAAGTGGCTTCACTACTTGTTGGAAGTGCATGCTCAAGTCTCCTAATTCTATATGTAGAATTAGATCTTCCTAGGTTATTGTAGTAATGGTAGTTATAGTTAATTATTGTAGTAATTCATTGTATGTGAAGAACAGTACAGAATTGAATCAATCCAGGTTTGTTGGAGTTGATTGTTCTTGAGAGAGATAGCTCTTGAGGAATAGAGATCTATTGAGAGGTCTATACATCTAGGAGAGGTGTGGAAGAAAGAAGTTTTCTTCAATTGTATTCCTTGTGTAAAGAGTTTGTTAATACAAGTTTTCAGGGTGGTTTCTTGTATCTCTTGTTCTTGCTATTATCTCATTCTAATTACTTGTCTATCTGATATTTAATTCCACGTTTATTGCTTTCACAAGTGTAATCTATTATTGGTTGATCCCCAACAAGTGGTATTAGAGCCTTAGTTGTAGGTTCAGAGCTTAATATCCAACAATTGGTATCAAATCTTAGGTTCACTAATAGGTGGTTCAGATCTGTGTAGTGTGTATTGATTACAAGTTCTCATAGGAGTTTCTACAAGGATTTCTGTTTGAGTGGGAGAAGCAATGGCAGATGAAAGTAAACTTAGAATGGAAATGTTCAATGGCAAAAATTACCAACATTGGAGAATGCGGATAGAGGATTATCTATATCAGAAAGATCTCTACTTACCATTAGGAGTTGTTGCAAAGATGCCGAAAGACATGGAGGATGAAGAATGGGAATTTCTTGATAGAAAGGCTCTGGGGTCTATAAGACTGAGTCTAGCATCCACTGTGATATCTAATTTATCATAGGCAAAGTCTACGATAGAGTTGATGACTACGTTAGCAAATTTTTATGAAAAACCCTCAGCTTCTAATAAGGTATATCTTATGAAGCAGTTATTTAATTTGCATATGAATGAAGGTGGATCTGTTTCTACTCATCTAAATGATTTCAATGGAATTGTGAATCAATTAAGTTTAGTGAATATAGTGTTTGATGATGAAATAAAAGCTCTTTTAATATTATGTTCTTTGCCTAAAAGCTGGCATGGCTTAGTAATGGCAGTAGGTAATACTGCATCTGTATCAAATATTTTGAAAGTAGAGCATGTTGTTAGTGTTATCTTGAATGAGGAAATATGCAGGAAAAGCACAGAAGAGGCATCTGGGAATGCTTTAAGTTTTGATAGTAGGGGATGGTAGAAAGAGAAGAGCAAGAAAGGTAGATCAAGATCCAAATCTAAGGGGAAAGGCAGATCTAAATCCAGAAATGGCAGAAGGCCACAATGCTGGAATTATGGAAAGATGGGGCACATAAGCAGAGATTATTGGTCAAAGCCTAAGGAGGACAATCAGCATGAAAGAAAGGAAGAAGCCAAGGTTGCAGGTATTGCACAAGATGCTTTAATTTTCTCTCTGCATAATAATATAGAACCTTGGGTATTAGATTCTGGTGCATCTTTTCCTGCTACCCCTAACAGGGAATATTTTAGTGACTATATCCATGGAGATTTTGGAATAGTGTATCTAGGGGATGATGAGCCTTGTAAAACAATTGGCAAAGGTAAAGTGTAGCTGAAGATGCAGAATAACAACACATGGGTGTTGAGAGATGTGATGCATGTTCCTAGCTTGAAGAGAAATTTGATTTCTGCAGGAAAGTTAGGGGATGAGGGTTATACAGTAACTCTAATAGTAGAATCTTGGAAGGTGACCAAGGGTGCACTTGTTATGGCCAGAGGTAAGAGAGAAGGTACTCTCTATTTGTGTAATTATGTTACTAACAAATCTCCTTCTATATTATCTACTTCAGATGTGGATGCTAAATTGTGGCACTCAAGGCTTGGCCACATGAGTGAGAAGGGGATGTCAATTCTTAAGTCCAAAGGTACGCTCTCAGATTTAAAAGGCATAGATCTAGTGTTTTGTGAGCACTGTGTATTTGGAAAATAGAAAAGGGTTAGTTTTCTCAAGACTAGGTCTACTAAGAAGAGGCACAAGTTACAGCTTATTCACACAGATGTGTGGGGACCGGCTCAGGTTGCTTCCATTAGAGGATCACAGTACTATGTATCTTTCATAGATGATGCTACAAGGAAGGTATGGATCTATTATACTAGAATAAAATCTGATGTATTTGAGACTTTTAAAGTTTGGAAAGCTATGGTTGAGAATGAAATAGGTAAAAGATTAAAGTCCCTAAGATCAGACAATGGCAGTGAGTTCTGCAGTCATAAGTTCAGAGATTATTGTTACATGCATGGAATCCGTAGGCAAAGGATGGTTCCAAGGACACCTCAGTAGAATGGAATTGCTGAAAGGATGAACAGGATAATAATGGAGCGTGTAAGATGTATGATATTGCATGTTGGTTTGCCCTTATAGTTTTGGGTGCAAGCTGTTGACACTATAGTGTACCTGATTAACAGAGGACCCTCTACAGCTCTGGATGGTGGTATTCCAGAAGAGGCATGGATAGGTAAAAAGGTTGATCTCTCATATCTCAAAGTTTTTGGTTGTGAATCCTTTGTGCACATAGATAAGGAAAATAGAAAGAAGCTTGATGCTAAGTCTATGAGGTGCATGTTTATTGGCTATGGCTCAGATGATTTTGGTTACAGATTGTGGAATCTAGAAACTAACAAGGTAATCAGGACCCGTGATGTTGTTTTCAATGAAAGAGTGATGTATTGTGATCAGCTAAGGAAGCTCAATCAATATGAGCAGAGCAATGGTGAATTGGATGAGGTGAAAGTCCAAGATGAGCTCGCGGGAAAAAGAAATAATCACTTGTAGGAAAACATAGAGACCGACATCGACAGGTTAGGAACCAGTGTCAGCAGTACAAAAACTGGCGTTAGCCGTAAAGAGACCGACGTTGGCAGGACAGGCACCGAGGTCGGTCAGGCAGAACCGACGTCAGCTAGTAATAGGTCTGTAGTTGATCGAGGTTGGTCACTATCAGAGAATTTGGGTGGACAGCGTGTTGTGAATGAGTCTTAGACACCCATTAGGAGGTCAGAAAGGGTGAGTAAGCCTCCAATTAGATATTCTCCTTCTTTATTTTATTTATTGCTAATTGATGGTGGAGAACCAGAGAGTTTTGAAGAAGTAATACAGGTGGAGTCCAAGAGTCAGTGGGAGCATGGCATGGTTGAGGAGTTGGAGTCCTTAAGAGAGAACCAAACATGGGATTTGGTTGAATTGCCAGTTGGTAAGAGAAAAATCAAGAACAGATGGACCTACAGGTTGAAAGAAGGTGAGAATGGATAGATGAGATACAAGGCCAGATTAGTGGTAAAAGGATTTGCACAAAAGCCAGGTATAGACTTTGGTGAGATTTTTTCTCCTGTTGTTAAAATGACTTCTATAAGGGTTGTATTGTCTTTGGTTGCTTTTAAGGATTTGCATCTTGAGCAGCTAGACGTTAAGACAACATTTCTTCATAGAGATTTGGATGAGGAAATATATATGGAACAACCAAAAGGATTTCAGGTCAAGGGCAAGGAAAAGTTTGTGTGAAGATTGAAGAAAAGCTTGTATGGCCTCAAGCAAGCTCCTAGGAAATGGTACTTAATTTGAAAGGTTTATGACTGAGCATGGCTACAGTAGGTGTCAATCTAACCATTGTGTGTATTTCAAGAGATTTGATAATGATAGATATATTATTTTATTGTTGTATGTAGATGATATGCTGGTTGCAGGATCACACATGCAGGATATCTCTGAGCTTAAGGTGAAATTATCTCAAACATTTGCTATGAAGGATTTGGGAGCAGCAAAGAAAATCCTTGGCATGAGCATTAAGAGAGACAGGAAAAATCACAGGTTGATATTGTCTCAAGAAGATTATGTGGACAAGGTGTTGAAATGGTTCAATATGCAGGATGATAAACCGGTAAGCACACCTTTGGCTGGACATTTTAAGTTGAGTAAAGAACAATGTCCTAATTCATATGATGAGGTAGAGTACATGAGTAAGGTTCCATATTCTTTCGCAGTAGGGAGTTTTATGTATGTAATGGTGTGTACTAGACTGGATATTGCCCAAGCAGCGGGAGTGGTAAGTAAGTATATGGCCAATCCAGGTAAGGAACATTGGAAAGTAGTTTAGTGGATCCTTAGATATCTGAGAGGAACCAGTAGTAGGCACTTGTGTTATGGAGGTTAAGATACTTCTCTACATGGTTATGTAGATTCAGATATGGCAGGTGATTTGGATGGCAGGAGGAACACTATAGGTTATGTTTTCAATGTAGGTGGAATGGCGGTTAGCTAGATATCTAAGTTGCAGAAGGTTGTTGCCTTGTTAACTACAGAAGCAGAGTATATTACAGCCATAGAGGCTAGCAAAGAGATGATATGGATGACACGGTTCATGGATGAGCTTGGTAGGGAGCATGAGAGTTGTAGATTGTATAGTGATAGTCAGATTGCAATCCATTTGGCTAAGAATTCAGCCTTTCATTCAAGAACAAAGCACATACAGCTAAGGTATCACTTCATACGACAGGTATTTGAAGATGGTGAGTTGAAGCTAGAGAAGATCCATACAGATAGGAATCATGCTGATATGTTAACCAAGCCAGTTACAAAGGAGAAATTGAATCTTCATTTAACTTCTGTTGGTCTTCATGATTGAGTTGAAGATGGAGGAGGTAGAAGATGTTGCTGTACAGGTACTGGTGCAGCTGTTTATCTCCAAGTGGGAGATTGTTAGGGTGTGGAGCTAAAAGCTTCACCAAGGAGCATACATTATTAGTTTTAGGTCTACACAGACACCGGCATTAGTCAAGAGCTACCGACGTCGGTTAGGAGCTACCGATGTCGATCAAGAGCAGTTGTAGAGATGTCGATGTCGGCAAAGGATCAACCAATGGCGGTCACAGACAAGCAGTAGGAACTAACGTCAGTTACCTGCGTGTCTAGAGAGCTATTTCCGTGGACAGAAGCGAGTGTTTGCATGATGAGTTTGAGTTGTAGTCTCAAGCTTGCATCTCTATTATTGGCTATACTATTTTTAGAGCCCTTGTTCAAGTGGCTTAACTGCTTGTTGGAAGTGCTTGCTGAAGTCTCCTAATTCTATATGTAGAATTAGATCTTCCTAGCTTATTATAGTAATGGTAGTTATAGTGAATTATTATAGTAATTCATTGTATGTGAAGAACAGTACAGAATTGAATCAATCCAGGTTTGTTGGAGTTGATTGTTCTTGAGAGAGATAGCTCTTGAGGAATAGAGATCTATTGAGAGGTCTATACATCTAGGAGAGGTGTGGAAGAAAGAAGTTTTCTTCAATTGTATTCCTTGTGTAAAGAGTTTGTTAATACAAGTTTTCAGGGTGGTTTCTTGTATCTCTTGTTCTTGCTATTATCTCATTCTAATTACTTGTCTATCTGATATTTAATTCCATGTGTATTGCTTTCACAAGTGTAATCTATTGTCGGTTGATCCCCTACACATAAAAATTGAGCTCATATATTACACATTAGGGATTAAATTTTATGTTCATGTGGACATCATTGATGGTCACATGAATGTAAAATAATGGGCACACAGATGTGAAATTTAATCTATGATAATTATCTATTAGGGATTAAATTTGATAGTCGCATAGATATCATTGGCGGTCATATGAATGTCGAATGATGGGTATGTAAATGTCAAATTTAAGACATAGTAAATATTTATTAGGGCTTAAATATAACATATATGCACCTATCAAATATTTTTACATGGACATCAAATGATAGGCATAGGAACAATTAAATTAAGCTTGATGATTATCTATTAGGGCTTAAATTTTATAGTCATGTACCCATCAAATACATTTATGTGAACATCAAATGGTGGATGTGTGGACATCAAATTTAATCCATAGTAAGTAGCTAGTTATACTCGATCCATGGAAAATAATATTGATGGTCTATATTTGATCATATAAATCAAAATTGACAGTGTGAGTGAAAGATGACTTATTAAAGATTTGGGCCAAATAAGGAGCTTCCACATGGTGAAAGGCTACTAGCTTGGTAGAGATCAGCTATATAGAGTGCAGTAAGCCCACAAATTTTCTAGGTGTCATGATCTCAAGGGGTCTAAATGGAAATATATTGGATTATAATAAAAAATAATGTTAAATGCATGTTGAAAGCCTATACAATTGCCATGTGACATGCTTGTGTTCATCATGTATAAAAGGATCTAGAATTTTGATATAAGAAGGTGGGTATTTCAATAAAGTTTAAGGTAAATGTGGTAACTAGTGAAGTATTTTATGGATGAACAATAAGTTCAACTGCATATGAAGAAAAGTAATGTTGAGGTTAGAATAAATCAAAGATATTAGTGAGAAAATGTGGCATGGTAATGCCATATAGAAATATACATCATATTCAAGGGCCCTATGCAAGGTAATTGGCTAAGATTTCACCACTGATAGTAGGGTGACTTGGCAAACTAGAAAATGAGGCACGGTAATCTCAAGGTTGAATCTAATGCATTTTTATATTAAAATATATGAAGGAAACCCTAAAAAGGGCCAAGTATGAAAAGGTAAAAATACAAAGTGTGAAAAATAAGATGGAGCCAAAAGGTGAAAAGTTGAAAATAACATATGTCTTTTGCATTCTTTATTGTTATGCTTGTGTAAGATTCTCCATGAAAAGAAATTTCAAGTTTGCATATCAAAGGTGGGCCACCAAAATAAGATCATTTGAATAGCCATAGATCTAGAATATTTCTAGGGAATCATGTAAAAATTAGGTTGTTCCACGGCATGCATGAGAAGGAAGGCGTCTATCAAAAATTTTCCATTTATGTAGGAAAGTGGTCAAGAGCATCCTTCAGTAGTTTCACATAATGATAAAGTTTGTTTGGCCCTCTACCATGAATATTCTCTTTCCAGCTTGTGTGAAAGACATCTCCTACCATGAAATCAAAAGATGTTCTCCAAATATTCATCATTCCTTGTAAAGGTAGTTAGAGTTATATTTTTCCTTAAAAATGGATGAAGATTTCAGGCATGGAAAGGGAATATTTTCCAATTGGAAGCATCTTAGTAGATTTGAATGTTTGTTCTTCAATTTTGAAAGTTATGATATATAGTTCTAGATTTGAAAATGTGTAAATAAAAAGCTTATCTTCTATTCAATGGTTGTTATTGGTCATTGTTTTAGTTGTTCATTTTCTCTAAATCTAGGCTATACAAGATTTTTTAGGATCAATTTTTGTTTGTAAATCTTATCTCCCTTACTAAGTTGGTTGAATCTATACATCCATTAGTGAGCTTTGAGAGCATATTCATGTCTCCATTGTCAAAAGAGTAGTCTCACAATCCTTTTCACCATGAAAGAATTTTGAAATATTTATGTTTGTAATATTTCTTTTCCAGTTAAATGAAAATTCTTATGGTTATTTGTTATTTCCTAATAATGAAATACAACAATCTATTTTCAAAATATTGTTAACTAGATAACTATTTTTAGTATCACTACTAGTTATCATTTTGAGCATGGATCTGGGTTATAAAACATTTTATACATTATTTAAGAACATGTTGAATTACTTACTAGGGCACCCTAGGTTTATGGTTTTGACAAGAAAGAGTTTTTGGAAGTTTATTTTTAGTGTATATTCTGTACTTTTAAGGATCATTTAGTATTTACCACTAGCTTGCATTTTATTTTTTCTATATATATGCTAAGGAACAATGTCATAAATCTTGAAAGATACCCTATTGTTTGAAGGCCACCATCATGCGACCTTATTTTTATTATAGTTATCTAACTTGTACCACCCTATCCTACCATATAAAAAATACACCCTTTGTATACTATAACTATTATTTGACTTACAAATGCATAAGATCTTATATATTTGAAGGGTGTTTGCATTTTTGTGCTTCAATGACCCAACACTGTACTTTCCCATTTAGACCATGTTGAAAATATTTTGGAATGAATATTGCATTCACTTTCTCATTTGTATTTAATAGATTATATGTAACTTAGTGCATTTGTTTAATAAATGTGACAACCCTTCCTATGTGGATTAAATAAGTTTGGTTATGCCCTAGTCGCATTATGTCTCTTCATGCCAATAATCCCCATGAAGGTTGAATTACAAAATATCTCCATATGAGAAAGCTACTACATAGGTCCTCTCAAATTGGTTCAAGTAAAGCCATAAGTAGTAGGGAGTTGACCATACCCTATGTTATTACCTCTAAATAATTTTATATATTTGGTCCATTCTTGATTGTAAACCCTTCCGCAACTACTATGCAATATTAGTGCATTTTTTCATCATTGCTTTCCATTTTCTCTCAAGTATCTAAGGCTATGTGTATGAGGTATATAATTGGGAACCAACAATTAGCACCATTATCAAGGAAAAGCTTAGAATGTTGGCCCTTATTTTGTTGGGACTCTTATAGAGATATATAAGTATTTTAAGTTTTAAAGTTTTTTGCCTATTCTGCTAATCTGATTATATTTTGTTCATTAATGTCACCACTCTACTAGTATTATTGTTGTGGAATTAAAATGAAACCTCAGTTACTTGTGTGTTGTTTGGGACTATTGTAGAGAGTTATAAGTATTTCGTGTTATGAAATTATATATATTTAGTACACGGATTAGACTATCATGGTCATCAATGTCATAACACTTCATAGGGGATGTGCCAAGAAATTTTTAATCTTGATGATTGACTTTTTATGTGTTCATTGCAAAGATCTAATTAATATTGCATGTTAGAAGGAATTTTTACCATTTTGAACATTATTGTCAATATTTTTGTGTATTTGATTTTAATCTCATCATTAACATCACCAAAATATGTTGTTCACATGTATCACAATAGTTTATCAACTATTATATTGTATAGGTTTGATTCTAGTTGTGACTCCAACCTTATTTTCTAGTTTCAAGGAAGATTAGTACCTAGTTTAAAGATATTTATTAACATTTAAATGTTAGTATTTTATTGTGTACAAAGTTGGAAGGATTGAGATCATATTTTAGAAGGGTTCCATTAAAGAAAATCATCTCTCCTTTAAGTATTCCTTAAAGATGGAGACAAGTTTATAATCCTATTGAAGGGCAAAGCTCAACAATTAAGGGTTGTCAGGATTTTGATAATCTTGAAATCTTTGTTGACACACCCATTATTGAGGACTATCATAGTTATTCTATTAATTATAAAACATATAGTACTATTCACTATCTAGCTCCTTTCTAACCAGCTAAATCCCCTCTCAAGTCTAACCCAATAATTCCATGTCATTCACCCCTTCACATCCCTTTTCTAGTTCTTCTTGAACCTCCAATTAAACAAATCAATAGGGCATAGGGACCTAGATGAGAATGAATTTCCTACATTTGTGTTCTGAGATTTAAGCCTATCAATTTTGATGAAATAAAATGTTATCCTAATAAAGTCTCAAATGAAGTTAGGAAATGCCTCCCAAAGTTTCAAGGGAATAATGCAATTAGTGGTGATCAACACCTAAAGGATTTTAAAAATATGATTAAAGATTATGAGGTTCAGTATGGGGATCTATGCATCAATCTATTTGTACACACACTGGAGCAAGAATCTCATGAGTGGTTCAACTCTCTTCACCTTAGATGCATCGATTCATGTGAAGAAAAGAGCAATGTCTTTAGAATTTAGTATGGTGAAAGAGTTACTCCCAGGTTTATTTTAGTTGAGTTTGAAAATATTAAAAAAAAAATCCTAATGAATGTGGGTAGGACTTCAATACCTAGTTCAACAAGGTTATGATGTGGCTACCCAAAAACATCAAGCCTAGTGATACATCGTGCTTGATAAAGTAATGCAATGCCTTTGACAAGAAGATTACATATTAATTATGGGACAAGGCTCTCAAGAACCTATGGTTAGCATTAAATCTAGCCATCTAGATTGAGAATAACATCAAGGCTATGGGAAATCCCATATAAAAGTGTGTTGTTGTAAAATTGGTCAATTTAAAAAAGTCACATTCCATAAAGATAACTAGTTTGGAGGAGGCTATGAAGACTTTAGCCTCTACTATTAAAAAAATGTCCTACAAGATAGCTATAACTAAGAAAGGGATCCCTCATGTATCTACTAGTCAAGAGAGGGATCCTAATCTAAATAAATGTTAAGGGAGGCCTAATTTTGATTTTCCCTAAGAACCCTTAAAATAAGATGATGAATTAGAAGAGGTTATTAAACCTACTACATAGGTTTATTTGGGGACTATATTAGTGGAGAGTCAACTAAATGTGGATCCATTTTATATAACCTTTGTAATCAATGGCCTAATTATCCACAACTATATGTTTTATTCTAGATCTTCTTACAATGTGATGCCCCTGGGTGTCTTAAATGAGCTTGGAGTGAATATTACATTAGCCTTTGGAAAATATTATGCCATGGACTCAAGAGAGGTACCATTTTTAGAATAATTCAAGGGATTATTTGTATAATTGGTAGTTCATCTTGGTAAGTATCTAAATATGTATGTAGTATTTATAGACTTCTTACCTAAGTGGGGGATGTTGCTATCATGAAAATGGGCTACTAGCATGGGTAGGAGTGTGCAGGTGGACCTTTCCTATTCCACCATTTTGTTATAGGGTAAGATGGTCATAGTTTATATATATTTAAAGATGTTACATGTGATTTAAGATCCAAAACATGCTCTCAATGAAGTGTTCTACATAGACATTGACTTAGGAAGCTTTGTTGGGAATGTTAATGCTAACTAATAGCTTGTTGTTCTTGATATTGAACCTGATAGTGGAGGTAAAGTTTTGAATATATTCTTTGATGGGGATTTTTAAAATATTGTAAATGGAGTTGGAGTTATCTTATATGCCCCCAATGGTGAATGTTTTATGTTTTATTTTTAGCTTTCTTTTGTGTGCATGAATAATAATGTTGAGTATGAGGCACTCTTGATTGGTTTAAGGATTTCCCATGAATATGGAATTAAAATTTTAATTTTCAAAGGTTATTTTGAGATAGTGGTTAAGTAGATCTATAATTATTATGCCACCAAAAATAAAAGGTTGAAACAATATCGAAATGTTGTTCAGGATTTGCTTTAATTTTTTGATTCATTCAACAATTAACATCAAAATAGAAGTTTCAATGAAAAGGATGACATACTTGAAGGGTTAGGTGATTAGTTTTATATTTAAAATATGATCCCTCATTATTAGTACCAAGTAAAGTTGAATTTTTGGCCTTTAATCCTAAATAATGTTCATCATTAATAGGTGTTTGATGATGATGAGAAGATTAAGAGGTTTCTTAATTATGAAGCTAGATTCCATGATTAGCTCATAGACTTGGAATCTATGGTTCATGTTTATGATGGGAAGAAACCTTATTTAGGAAGGAAATTATTTATTTGAAGACAAACATGCTCCTAATGAGATTGCTGAGTTTGGAGGCATCTTTCAATGGAATTAATAGAATCAAGACTCGAGATTCATATATTTCAAAAGATGTGACTAAGTTTGATTTGGGTTCTCATGAGAATCCAAGAATGGTTTGGATAAGAACTCACCTAAGTGAAGCTGAGAAGAAATATTACATGCAACTACTTAAAAGGTACCAAGATTGTCTAGCATAGTCTTATTCTACGTTGAAATCATATAGAGAAGATTTATTCTAGTATCTCATTCGATTACATCCTAATAACAATCCTTTTAGGTAGAAATAGAGACCTATTAACCCCATCTTGGCCACCAAGATGAGGGATGAGTTAAATAATATAATGGATGGTGGAATCATTTATCCCATCAGGTACTCATCATGGGTTATTAATTTAGTCCATATGAAAAAGAACAATGTCAACATCGACTTGTATGTGGTATTCTAAAATTTGAACAAGGCTTCTTTCAAAGATAAGTATTCCCTACCCAATATGTAAAACCTATTACAAAGTGTTATTGGATTAGAGATGCTATCCACATTAGATAGACACTTAGGGTACAACTAAGTTGTGGTGAAATAATTCAAGAGATCCAAGACTCTATTCATTATGCCTTGGGGATTGTATGTATATATGTGAATGAATTTCAAGTTAATGAATGTTAGTGCAACCTTCTAGTGAGATATGGATGCCAATTTTATAGGGATAATTAATAAGTTCATATATGTGTATTAGGATGATATTAATATGTACTCCAAGACTAGAGAAGAACTTTTGGAGCATCTATAATAGGTGTTTATTAGATGTAGTTAGTTAAACATATCACTTTATCCAAAGAAGTGTCACTTTGGAGTACAAAAGGCTAAGTTAATGGGACATATAGTGTCCAAATTTGGTGTCATGATTGACCCCAAGAGGGTAGAAGCCATTGATATAGTGCCTACCCCACCATCTAAAAAGGGAATTTAATATATCTTTGGATGCATTAACCTTTTAAGAAGGTTTGTGTCCAATTTTGTAGAGATTAGTCTGCCTATTACTTCCATGCTAAAAAAGGACTAGACCATTAAATGGGAGGAGAAAATCATTAAAGCAATTAATGACATCAAGTGAGATTTAAATTTTGATCCTATCTTGGCTAGCCCTAATTACACAAAGTCATTCTAGATATTCTCTTGTGCATCATACAATACTATTGTTGTTGTTTTTTTACAAAAGCATGAAGATGATCATGAGCAGCCTATAGCTTTCTTTACCAATGTTATGCAAGGTCTTAAACTAAACTATACAATCATGGAAAATCAAGCTTTCACTCTCTTGAAATTTGTGAATATGTTCAGGCCTTATATTATGAGTTGATGGATTATTGATTATGTCCCACAAACCATGGTGAAGGATATATTGACTCAGACCAAAGGTTGTAGCAAGAGATGCATGTGGGTCAACAAGTTACAAGCATATGATATGGATATTTGAACCACTAAGTTAGTAAGAGGGATGGGTCTAGCCAAGCTTATGGTTGAGACCAATTTTCAATCTATTGAGGTAAACACTATTATTTTTAATGTTGATGATTTATTGACTCAATTTAACATATATTTGTGGTATAGAGATATTGTTTACTACTTCAAAAAATTTTGAATTGTCCCCCTGAATTGGATAAAAATCAAATAATTCTCAAACTTGTCTCCCAAAAATACATCTTGACTAAGAATGGACTAGCATGGAAGAATCCAGATGGGGTTATTCTTAAATGTGTGCTAGAAGAATAGACTATTGACCTAATTGAAGACTTCCATAGTGGAGTGTGTGGTGGAAATTTTATACCTAATGGTACAACTCATAAAATTTTGAGAGCTAGTTATTGGTGGCCATCATTATTCAAGGATATTTCTTAGAGAGTCAGAAAGTGTGAGAAATGTTAGCACTTTACTAGGAAGATGAAAGCTTCAAGTTCTCTTCCCTTATAGCCTATGATAATTAAGGGCCCATTCAGATAATGGGGAATTGATTTCATTAGAGAAATTGTTTATTCATCAAGTTTTGGACATATATGGATACTAGTTCCATGTAATCACTTTTAAAATGGGTTGAAGTAGTCCCTACAAATAAAGCAACACACCAGGTAGTTATGGATTTTTGGCTAAATCACATTTTTTTATAGATTTATTGATCCTATCAAGATTATTGTAGACAATGACATGAGTTTAAAATCCATGCCTTTTGTGGAATTATACAAATATTACAAGATTAAATTTACCTATGCTTCTAATTACAACCCTCAAGGGAAAGGGCAAATAAAATCTAGTAAAAAAAACTTGCTCAAAATCATTAGGCAAACATTGGAAGAAAATAAGAAATGGGGTGAATAGCTAAAGTTTTCCTTGTGGGATGATATGATTATACCTATGAGAGATATATGTAAAATTCTCTTTTGATATTATTTATAGATCTCAAGTAGTTTCACCTATGAATTTATAGTTACCAACTTATCAGCTTATGCAACAACTAAAGGATGATGAGAAAATCAACCACTATGAATGAAGGATGAACCATATTATCGATATTGATGAAATTCAAATACAAGATCATTAGAGACACCTTAAGTTTAAGGAAAAGTTAAATAATATTATTGATAGGAAGGTTTCTCCAAGGAATTTCCAAGTAGGTTATCTAGTTATACTTTGGGATAGAAGGCATGAGGAGAAAGAAAAGAATGGAAAATTTGATGCCTTGTGTATGGGTCCCTATTTCATTAACTATCAGATTAAGGAACATAAATTATTTTTGAGAGACCTAGATGTTGAAATATTAGTGTTTTGTTTTTTTATCTTATTATTAATTTATTGCCCCTATACTTTTTATAGTTTCCTTTCATATTTATATTGTGTTTTTATTTTTAGATCCTTTTGATATGTTATTATTAGTCTACCATTATTTTTTTGAGCCTTCATGAGTGTTTTCTAAAAATTTCTATGTCTTAACTCTATGGCCCATTAGATTGGCACTTGGTCTTACATTTTAGGGTTTTTTTCACACCTACAGGGGGTATGCTGCTCGAGTGAGAGCTAGTGTTAGTACCCAAAATTGTATTGAAGCAATTGATCCCTTCGCAAGTGTAAATGGCTAAGTATATCCTAAGTTGAGTATCAAATCCTAAGTCCTTAGTCAAATTTTTGTCTTGAAATGTTCAATTTCAAGTCAATTTCCATGTTAAATTGGCTAGGTGTTAAATTGGTCTTTACATAGAATATGTGTAAATACCTTAGACTTTTTTGGACTTTTTGTGTGAAAATTTTGACTTATATAAATAGGTCTTTAGGTTTTTATCTTGGATAAAAATTATGAATACTTATTTTCATCGAGAAAAGTGTTCACCCAAAAATTTCAAAGAAATTCCATTATTTCAGGTAAAGTGTAAAGCTTAGTTACATCAAATAAATTATTTTGGACAAAATGTATGAAACAATTATCCTAACAAAATGATTCGATAAAAATGTTTGAAGGATCATTTCTATCAGGAAAATTTCCCATGGAAAAAGGCTTGAAGGAATTCCATCAGACATTTCATTTGTAGTAAAAATCCCAAATATGTTCAATACTTTGGAAAGATTATTATGGGAAGATTATTGTTAAACAAAAGTCCTAACATAAAATTCCCAATAGAAAAAGGGCCTAAGGAAAAAATACCAAAATAAATTTTCTTTAATTTCATAATTGTTGAGCATGTTTCTATCGATCGATGGTGTACACTTGATTCATATAGATCCTGATCAATGATGTGATCTAGAATGAGGATTTGTTTAGTAGATATCAAAGTAAACACAAAAAATGACTGGTTGTGTACTTATGATTTTTTTAAGTTTACATGAAAAGTGTCTCATGGTCAAAGGATCACACATTGTAAGTATTTTAGATGCCATGAACATCTCCTACATGTTTGGTGCCTTCTTATTTTTACTGATTCAAGATTTAAGCTTTTAAAAAGTTGAAAAAGATGTGAGATATAAATGAAAATGTCTTTGATAGTTGTGTAGACATCAAAATTAAGCTAATCCAATACACATTGGGGATTAAATTTGATGATCACATGAACATCATTGACATTCATGTAAATGTCAAATGATGGTTGTGCAGATGTCAAACTTAAGCCAAGGTAAAAATCTATTAGGGATTAAATTTCATGGTCATGTAGATGCCATTGAAGCTCATGTGAACATAAAATGATGGGAGTTTAGAAGTCAAATTTAAGACATGGTAATTATATATTGTGGATTAAATTTTATGGTCCTGTACTCATCAAATATGTTCACATGGATGTCAAGTGATGGGTGCATGAATGTCAAAATTAAGCTTAGTGATTATCTATTGGGGATTAAATTTTATGGTTACATGGTCATCAAAGATGTTCATGTAGATGTTAAATTATAAGTGCATGGATGTCAAATTTAATCCATAATAAATAACCAATGGTTCTTGATCTATGTATAATAGAATTGATGGTCTACATTTGATTGTGAAAATAAAGATTGATGACATAAATGAGAGTTAACTTGTCAAAGGATAAATAAGGAGTTATCACATGATAGAATGACACTATCCTAGTAGAGATTGACTATATAGAGTGAAATAAGCCCATGGATTCTCTAATCATCATGATATTAAGGGGTCTCAATGGAGATATAATAGATTCCAATAAAAAATAATTGTAAATGGATGACAAAAACCCACTAAGCTACCATGTGTCATGCTCATGTTTATCATGCATATAAGTATCTAGCATTGTCACATAAGAAGGTGGGTATTTTAATGAAGTTCAAGGCAAATGTGGTACTGAGTGAAGTGTTTTATGGATGAATAATAATTTCAACCACATATGGAGAAAATTAATGTTGAGGTCAATTTAAATGAAAGATATTGGTGAGTAGATGTGACATTGGTGATGCCACATAGGCATAAACATCATATTCAAGGACCCTATGTAAGGAAATTGGTTGAGTATTCTTCACTAGTGATAGGGTGACTTGGAAAAAATTTAAATGAGGCATGGAAAAATTGAGGTTTAAAATAATTCATTTTTGCATTAAAATATATATAATAGACCCTAAAAAGGGACAAATAAAAAAAGGAAGAAAAATCAAAATGTAAAAAACAAGTTAGATCTAGAAGGTAAAAATTTGAAAATAACCTAAATCTTTTTCATTCTTTATTGTTGTTCTTGTCCAATCTCATCCATGGAAGGAAATTATTGGTTTTTAAATCCATGGTTGGCCACCCAAAGAAGATCATTTAAATAGTCATTGATCTAGAATATTACCAAGGAATAATGACCAATTCAAGTTATTCCATGACATTCATTAGAGGGAGGACATCTATTTAGAAGTTTTTATCTATGTAGGTAAGTGGTCAAGAGAATCCACAAGTATTTGCACATAGTGACAAAATTTTTATCATCCCTCTACCATGAATATTCTCTTTATATCTCATGTGAAAGTCATATCCCACAATGAAATCAAAATATTTTCTCCAAAGCTCCATCATTCATCATAGAGGTAGTTAGAGTTATGATTTTTCTTGTAAATGGATGAATATTTTAGGCATGTCAAGGGAATATTTTCCAACTGAAAGCATCTTGGTAGTTTTGAATGTTTGTTTTGTAATTTTGAAATTTACAACCCACAATTCCAAATTTGAAAATTTATAAATAGAAGGCTTGTCTTCTATTCAATGATTGTTGTTCATCATTTTTTTAGGTGTTTATTTTATCTGAGTCTAGGTTCTACAAGATTTTTTGGGATCAATCATTATGTGTAGATCTTATCTACCTTACTAAGGTTGTTTTAGCTATACAACCATTAGTGAGCTTTGAGAGCATATTTATGTCTCCCTTTTCAGAAGAGGAATCTCACCATGAATTTCCCCAAGGTAGCATTTTGAAATATTGATGTTTGTAATATTGATTTTCAAGTTAAATGAAAATTCTTGTGGTTCTTTACTATTTATTGTTGATGAAATGCAATAATCCATTTCATAAATATTGTTTACTAGATATATAATTTTATGTTAATTATTGGTTATCATTTTGAGCATGGATATGGGTTATAAAACCCTTTCTACATTATTTTAGAACATTTTGTTGAATAACTTGTTAGGGAACCTGTGTTTATGGATTTGACATGAAATAATTTTTGAAAGTTTAGCTTTAGTGTATGCTCTATTATTTCAATGATCATTTGGTATTTCCCACTAGATTACATTTTAGTTTTTCTTCATCTACGCTAAGGAATGACATCATGAATCTTGAAAGATATTTTATTTTAAGGCCACCAATATTCTAGCTTCCATTTTTTATAATTATCCAATGTGTCCTACCATGTCCTACCTTGAAAATAATATACCCTTTACATACTATAAGTTTTATTTGCCTTGAGAATGCATAATATCTTTCATATTTGAAATGTTTTTTCCTTTGTGTGCTTGAAATACCTAACACTACATTTTTCCATTCTACCCATGTTGTTGAAAATTCTTTAGAATGAAGATTGTAGTCACTTTCCCATCTATCTTCAATAACTTGTATGTGACTTAGTGCATTTGTTCATTCTATGTGACAACCCTTATTGGGTGTATTTAATGAGTTTGGTTATTTAATGGTTGTATTTATGTCTCTTCATGTAAATAATACCCATATAGGTTAAATTTCATAATATCTCCATGTGAGAAAGCTATCCCATAGGTCATCTCACCTTAGTTCAGGAAGAGCTAGAAGTAGTAGGGAGATAACCATACCCTCTATTAGTGCCTCCTAGTCATTTTATACATCTGGTCCATTCTTGCTGACAAACCCTTTCTCAAATACAATGACATACTAGTGGGGTTTTTCATCATTGCGTACCATTTTATCTCAAGTGTGGAAGGCCAAGTTTACTAGGTGTTTGACTAGGAACCAACATGTGTCATACATTTTTATATTTTCACTTCTCTAAATTCATGGGTAGAATATCTAAAATGATGTCTTATTTCTCTCTTAATGTAATTTTCCACAATGTACATGTAAAGGAGAATGAATATAATTATTAGGTTAGATAACCTCAATATAGTTACATATACATATCATATATGTTAAAATCAAACGCCACATTTTTTTTTTTTGCGTAAATGGAATTTTGAGAAAGGGTTTTAACTTTATCTTCCCTTTAAGTGTTGATAAAATTACACAAAAAAATTCCTAACCTTATTTTATTAAAATTATATGATGTCAAAATATGTAGAATTAATTCATAGCCAAGGTTAGCTCAATGTGATATCTCCTCCTCAAGTGTATCAAATTATTTTCTTCAATGATAAACACTAATGTTTGGATGGTGCATCATTTAATTATTACTTATTAAATATTAAAAAGTGAATTATATATAGGACTCTTTAGGACATGATAGCAATAATTGTTGACCATATAAATTAGTGATATGTGATATCACTAATATAGATGATTTAATCCTACAATAATGAAAATAAAAAGGTTACATATCTCTTTTATTGTATTTATTACTCACAAGGATGTATAAAAAGAATAACTAGACTAGATGACCTAACAATAAGTATGGTATTGATTACCTCTTTGATTATTCATCCATAAATGTGAACACAAACATATGATAAACCCACAAGCCCAAAAATGGCTATGTAATGCTACCAATAAATATTAATTTCTTGAAATGCAATGACAATATAAAAAATATAAAAATATCCTTATGGTTTTAATGTCAATGGAATAACTATTATCAAATAAGGTTTATTTGTGAATAGGAAAATTATTAGTCATAAAGGTACATGTGTGCTTAGAATGGTCAACTAGGAGAATTTTATTTGGTATAAAATATGGAAATACGATTTAGATTCCAAATTATGGTGTAATCATCCTTTAATAAACTAGGTGCATATGATACATAAAAATTGATGTTTGTCTATTTAAATTCATAGTAGATTAGGGTTGTGATTATAAAGTATTTGTGTATAGTTTGTGATAAGAACCATACAACACGTAGTATACATAACATACAATGAGTGTGAATTATGTAAATGAAGATGAATAAGCATAGATATTTCAAAAATAAAAATATATAATATCCCACAATGCATCTAACATACATTTCAATGAGCATAGTCCTTGCAAAACTTAGGACCCACCAAAAAAATGAATTATAGAGAATATTCACATAATAAAAAATAAATAGAAGAATAAGTAGCTAGTGATACAATGTCAAAATATAATTAATGATAATATAAAATGTAAACAAATATATTAATATTTATAATAATTAATTGATAATGGTATGATCACTTAACTTGTCAAAATGTTGTGCTTATTTCTAGAAAAAACTCCAAAAGGATGAAACATAGGCATCATCTTGGGCTTTTCAAAGTATTCTTATACTAGGTTTTACTTCTAATAGATTAATTTAAGGCTCATATTTATACTATAAATAATGTAAATCACTTCGACAAAGGTTATAGTCAATTTGTGACCCTTAAATAGTTCAGTTGTAAGCTTTGGGGGCCTTATAAATATCTATTGAATATAATTATGGATATTTTTCTCTCCAACTCATTCATATTCATGAGCTACCTATATTCCATAGATTAAGTTAGATCTACAACTTATCCTAATTAATAAATCTAAGATTAGAGAAAGTAATTAACTAACATCTATTGTGATACTTTATATATCATATCATGACCAAATTAGATCTACTAGAGCTAACTGAGGGATATCTTTTCACACTATATTAAATTAGAGGATTTCAATTCCTCTAGTAAAATAATACTATGAAATAAAAATATCTAGTGTTCACCAAAGCTTGTGTCACAAAGGGGGTTAGTTTAATAGAAACAAACAATTAAGATATCATGGTAGGTAAATGGCGGCTTAGATCATCTAAGGTGGAATATGGAAATAAAATAAGATTCTATATTTATAATAAGTTTACGTATAGAGATAATGTAAGAAAAGAGTTATACATTAAAAATATTTTACTTTGTAAAATATCTATCTATTAAATTGAATAATAAAAGTTAGAGATACCTTTCAGAGAACTTGTCGAGTCTCAATCTATCCCTTATCCAATGCTACTTATTAAAGATTTTTTTTGAATTTTCAAGGATCACATAATATAAATCATATATAGGCTAAAATACTCCAAAATTTCATAGAATATTTCCCATATGATAAGTTATCTTCCATACAAGGCACACCCTAATTAATAGCTCCTTCAAATAGAGATGTTCTAGAATTGCAAGTTGTAATAATGTGAAAATTAATGTTCCTCTCTATTAGATTGAAATTATCCTTTTATTAATAATAATTGATAAGTCTTAACCCTTATATAATTTTAATCAACAAGGTTAACTATCATGATCCAATTTTAATAAAAATTTATCATTAGGGCTCAAGCTAGGTTCGTGTGGCCAACTTAGTTCTGTAACATGCACTTTAATTTTTTATAACAGGGTAGACCCAACTGACTTAGTAGGAAAATAGGGTGTTTGATTAGTTATGGGATATTTTAAAATAAAATTACTTAGATAAATGGATAAATAGGGTTTGTTCTATTGGGGGATTTGATAAGCATAATTTGTAGTAGGTTTAAATAATGATTGACCAATAAACTTGCAAAGAACGAATGGAGTGCCCAACCATTTCCCAGTGTAAACTGTAAGGTGTGCATTCAAAAATATCAAAATTGAATATTTTTCTACAAAATATAAATCATAATTAAATGATTTAGTTTATAAATATTATGTGTATACATATTCCCCACTAAAATCTCATCACATATCACTTAGGTGTAACATGGGATGGTGCTTCAAGAAATAATCATAGAAATTCATAATGTTGAAATAAAAAATATAGTATAGAGTATAAAATAAATTAAAGTACATAATTTTAAAATATTTACCTTCACTTACCTTTTTATTTAATAGGATTTGAATGAGAAGCAAATGAAAGAGGTGTCTAGTGTGCATAAGAAGTCAATGAACCTAAAAAATAAGATAAAATTTAAAACTTTTATAGAAATATGTGGTCAGTACTAAAATATTCTTTACATTTTAAGGATTCTAGAGATTAAATAACTTTTTAAATAGAGTTTACAAAATCAAAGTTATGAAAAAAATACATAATTTTCAATAAATAATTACAGGTTAAAAATTCTCAAAAATTTACTACAAAAGCGTAATTAACTATTCATTTGTATGTTTGATAATTTTTGAAATTCGATATATATGTGAATAAAATTAGTGATGAGGAGGATAATCTAGAGGAGTCATCAAGATAGTCTAGGTATGGGGTATATTTAATACTAATTTTTAGCAATTTGGGAAATTAATACTAGGGTTACAAAATTATATGTCGAGGCAATTTTTGTGTAGTGGAATTTCCCACAAAAAAATTATTAATAAAGTAAAAATTATGATGAATAGTGGTTAGGAATAAAGATTCAAAAGTTATTCTAAGGTATTAATGATGAGCTAGTTAAAAATCATTGAGCAAATTAAATGGGTTTGATTTTGATGACATGGCTAAATTAGGTAGGTTTAGGTAAGCTAATGACTATATAACAATTAGCTAAACTAATTATAGATTAGATTGGATAAAAAAATTAAAGGGAGATGATATATTTAAAATGAGCAAGGGTGGTTGATAATGTATACTATATCCTAATGCATCGTATTATATGGTGGCCATCTTAGTATATAAAGTGGTTGACTTGGTAGGAATGAGGAAAGATGGATGATAGTGTAAATAATGGTTGACTACATAGTATAATAAGGTGGCTAAATTAGTATATAAGTTGGAAAACCTAGTAATAATGAGGTAAGGTGACTAATGGTGTACACCAAGGTCATTTATAGAGAAGAATATGGCAGTTGACTTAGTATTTAATTGTTTGACTTAACATACATGAGGTAGGTTAAATGATGGCATACACCATGGATGACTCCATATAATAATAGGAATGAGGTAGGATGGCCAATGGCATACATCATGGCTGACTATGTATAAAATTAGGGTGGCTAACTTAGTATATAAGTTGGTTGACCTAGTTGGAATAGTGAATAAGAGGAAAAGCATGATGGTGAAGTAATTAGATATAGTATTTGATTATATTTTTAAATTTTTAAGGTATGTTATATTATTATTTGGGCTATAGAGTTGATATGTGCTTTATTTTTGATATTTTTTAGATGTAACTAAGAATCTATAGATTAGTTGATATGATTTAGTTCCCTAATCTAATTAAGAGATTGCATGTAATAGATAGAGCATAGTTGAATGCATTGGGTTTTAGTAGTATTATGGAGATGTGGTGGATTTCACTTAGTGTGGAGTTAGTCACCATTTTTGTAGGAATATGGGATGAAATAACTAATGCGTTAAGGTGGGTGGTGGATGGGGACACCATTGATGTTGGTATTACATTGGAGGATGTCTGTACATTTTTGGGACTTCCTATTCTAAGCATGTCTATGGTGTGTGATACATCTGATACAAATATAGAGAGATGAGGCTTAGCATTATGGGTGATTAGCTTTGAGAGATATACTTGGGTGGGATTATGAGTGATCTTATTTAATGTATATGTGTTCATAATTTTAGATATATATAAGTCCATTATTAGACTTATGATAGCTTGTGTGATATTTCACAAGTTAGATGGGAAGGTTCCACTCCATATTTTTTTCACTAGGCTAGATTATGTTATATAATGGAACAATGTATGATGTGGGACATATGATTTACTTTTAGTTAGTGTATGATTTTTATGGTATTATGTCATGAGGGAAGATTATTATGGGCCCTATTATTTTATTGAATAGTTGGATTTATGATATATTTTTGATGTATTGGCCTATGATATTTCCCCATGTGGTAGATCTTCTCCTACCACTTATACAATGATGCAACTAGGATCATTTGTTCCATAGTATACCGTATACCCTATGATTACATACCATCACATAGGGAAAGATTATGTAGTTATCATATCAAGGAATAACATATATATTTTCCCTCATGGCCAAGTACCTTTTAGGCATAGGAGCATGTAATGATTATAGGACACTATCCTTGATGGGTAGAGCCACATATAGTGCCTTGCGTATAAGGAAAATTGAGGCTGACATGCCAAAATTATCTTATAGTAGTGTAAACATTCTAGGCATGACATGTGAGGTAACATCATGGTGTAAGGGTACCATCAGATGTTTCTATCATATGACAATGTTAGCTAAGACATTCAAGATAATGATGCTAGTATTAATGTGGGGATCTAATAGTAGTTTGAAAAGGAGGAGATGAAACTATTTTTAAAAAAAATAGATATTAGAGTGATCATAATAGTGATAGAGATATAGGTATGATATAATACATCTGTATACACATACATAACTACCACCACATGTAATACCATAGGCACCACCATGGGCACCACCACAGTCACCACCATAAGGAAATCTAGTATCATATCCTATATTGAGTTGGTTTAGTATGGCATGGAGTCATACTATATCTCATTAGGCTCATGCTATTCATCTTGGCCATTGTATAGGTTTTCTACCACCCTGAATCCATTATTATATTTAACCAAAAAATCTAGATTAAGTAATATAGGGTTAAATGGGATAGAGATAGCTTAGGGCATATGGGTGGTAAAATATATCTATAGTAGGCTAATTAATTTATAAACTTAGATAAATAATATTATGGTAAACTATATCTACTATATAATACATGTTGGATCTAGATGTGACTACCTAGAATGATTTGGGTTATATTTTTCCTTCGCTATGGTGCATTCATATCTAGCTCATGGACTATCACTCTTATTGAATATCCAAAACCCTAGTTCTTCATCTTCATAGTGACTCTAGAAAAAATGGGTTAATGGTCTCACAGTGTCTATCTAACTTCAAAGACCCTTATGAAACTAGGTGATGCCTACATATACACTACTCTAAATATGGCCTTAGACTCATGTATTTCTCCCCTCTGTGTGAGCTTGTGTGTGCATAAGGATGTAATATGCGATAATCAAGGACAATAATGACATATCTTGTAACTTAGAAAATATGACTCATGGGATGTTAATTTATTACTCTAAACCTATATATGTCTTGTCCATATTACTGATATGGAAATAGGGAGAAATAGGGAAGTTTTACTCACTTGAAAGCTAGTTTGAATGCTTTTGGTAAGTTTCCTTTTGATTTTACTATTTTGTGCTTAGTGAGGAATGGATGAGGATTGATCATGCATATATACCAATGATTTTGGAGAATATATCACATTAAATCACTAAGGAAAACCATAAGGATATGTTTCATTTGGAAATTGTATGACTTTAGGGTACTAGACATTTGTGTTAGGATAAGACACTTGCATCGATGTAGCCATGTAACTAGGATGCAAATGTTAAGGTAGTTGTAAAATAGGCATAGGTCCAAGACTTGTAGAAAAAAGATAAGAAAGTTTATATCATTTTGAGCATGATATAAGTTATGATTAATCATAATAACATTAGTCAGAGTAATATCTAAGCAATATGCATAGGGAGATAGAAAATGTGAGCCTTTTGGTAGCCAGAAAGGTCTAGAATAGAGAGGAACAACCAAGGTCTATATTTTCCAAAATTAAAAGATTAAGGTGATATATAATTTAGAAATTGTGTCCACAACTTCATATGAGGTACTTGTTGGGCAATAAAATGAGGATATTATTAGTAATAAAGTCATATTTTATTAAAATTATGATAATATATAGATTGATCTACATGCTAGATATATGTATTATTTTGGAGATATACATGTGCGATTTAATGTATATTTAGTTTATATTCTATAGATGTTGAAACATAGGAGTCTATATAATCCTCCATGGTTTAGAGAGTACATTATAATGGATGACCTATTTATCCTATTTGGTTTCAATTGGTCAGTGAGATAGCTCAAAAGTTTAAGATACAATCTAATGCACCATAGGTGTCATTAACACTAGGATTAGATGATCTTGAGATATGATCATGGTATTCATTATCTTAAGAGTAAGCCATTAATTTTGAGACAAAAATATAGTTATCATAAGTGTACGTATAGGTAGTACATCTATATGGATAGATGTATGGACCATGTTCATGTATAAATTCACTTTAATATACTATGCATAAATGGAAGTTGTAGTCTTCTATGTGTAGTGTGGACCATTAACTACCAGATAGGTAGGGTGGACCACATCTATAGATATATTTTTGTACTATGATTATATCATGTGATATTATATCAAACATTTTTAATCCATTTCCATAAATAGATATGTTTCTTTGATTACTCATGGATGTATTTATTTTATTTCTAGAAAAAGTGTTGATCTTTATATATGCAATGGGAAATTGTATAATATATGTATTTCTCTTTTATAACAAATGTGAACAAATGAATGGTAATAAATAATTATAAATAAATAATCTAAAATAATCTAAACCTTAGATTTTATGTTTCTCACAAGTTTACATGGCCATTATAGCATCTAGTAGAGTTGACTAGATAATTAAATCAATGAGATTCATGAAATGGATTTCTAGGTAAAGGTTTAAGGGTGGGTATTTTAAAAATACCATGATCCTAAAATTGTTCAAAATTCCAAGGGTTTATGTTCTAAATATTTTAGATAGCAATGTTGCGTGTAAATTTTACACATTGGCATGCTAAGGAGGCTATAAATCACATGTGATGTGTCTAAGGTTGGTCGAGTAAGATGTTATATGATAATGTAAAAGTGAATATCATGACTTTAATATGAGTAGTGATAAGAAGAATAATGATCAAAAGTGAAGTGTACCCTAGATGTTACATTTGTCTTTAATCATAGCCTTAATATTTGCTTTGGGTAGATTTAATATAGTATTTAGAATACCCAAGTGTTTTAATAAAGTCAATGCAAGTAACATAAGTGACATAAAATTCATTAATCAAATAATGATTGAATTTGATATCTCCAATTGTGACATTGATAAAAATGGAGGATCATCTACACAAAGTAATATTTCATAAAGAATCATTAAAATGATAGTAAATTTGAATGAGATATAAGTGTCTATAGTTTTATCAATGTGTATATACATTTATTTGTATTTTTGAATAATAATAGCATTAACACCACACAAAGTGGTTTCTTTCCCCATATGCTGAGGTTGAGGGATATTCATTTCAAATAAGAGTTTCATTAGATAGTTCAGATGGTGACGGGATGTCCTCATGAGTTTCATAAATGGAATATGATATGGGAGAAGATAAATTTAATCACATTCATCATATCAAATGAGAATCATATTCATCATATCAAATGAGAATCATATTAGATAGAGGTGTATAATGGTGAGGTAAATAAATTGAAGGATAAGCAAAAGTGCATAAAAATTGGTGTTGATAAGGAGAATTTTATTAAGGTTTTATCAATTTGATTGAGTTAGGTAATGCTTTTAGTGTCATGGTTGGGCTGATGTGGTTCTTTGGATTTTTTTTTATGTGGTGAATAAATCCAAGAAGTAGGTTTATTTAAAGATTTAGGTAGTTTAGATTGAAGAGAAATTGATGCTAAGTGAGGGATAGAAGTTGTGTCAATGGGAAGTGAATAGGAATCTAAGTGTGGTGTTTGAATAGAAACATGTGGGATAGTGGATTAAGGAGTATTTTATGTTAAATTTTTTGAATTATTGACATATGCCAAAGTTCTATCAAATGAGATGGGTAAGAATTTTGAATAGTATGTAAAGTGGTTAAATTGGTATAGTTAGAATGTGGATAAGGATATATATAACTAAACACTCTCCTCATAATGTTCATATTGAAAATATTATCATTATTAGTGAGAGAATTAAGATCAATAAATATTTTTAAAATATTTGTAGTGGGTGCTTGAGTAGTACTTGATTGATGATTAGGAAGAGGATCTTTGTAAATAACAATAAGAGAATTAGATTTATTAAGGGAGTCATGTTTAGTTTTTATTTTATTAACCTTGGATGCTTCTTCATAAGTTTTTTAGAGCTCACAAATTAAGGTTTTATGATCAAAATAAGGATCAAGAAGATATTCAAAATCAAATTTTACTAATTGGTGATAAGTGTCATGAGAATGACCCCAACTTGTAAGATACTAACAAAATTTATGTGGATCATACCAATGTTTGGTACTATAATTAGGGTCAATATCTCATGTTGAAGGAATATAAATACACTTTTGAGTTTATAACATGGAAATAGGTTTAATCTACATTATTCACATAGGAAAATGTATAACTAGGTTATGGTAAAGTATTATTTTAAAATGGTTGTTAAGGATTAACATCAATAGAACCATTTGGAATAATATCATGAATAGTGTGTATGAAATCATAGTTATCCATAACACCATCATTGGTAGCATATTAGTTTTTATATTTTATAAGCATTCAAATTATAGAAGGATGATGATAAGGTGAAAATTATCTTATGAGAAAATATTGATGTTTGTCTCAGTCTAGGGCTTCTTCCAAAGATATTGGAGAGACTCAAAATATGATATTGTAATTTAAGATGGATGAGATTAGTGAATAAGTGGAATATATTATATTATGACATTTTATGTTCATATTTATTGGATAAGGCTTTCCATTGGGAAATTTTAAATTTGGATTTTTTATAATTTATAGAGTGAGCTAAGTTATTTTTAGAAAGATTGTTAGTTTGGAATTCTTGTACTAATGAAGTAACTAAATATTCTAAATTGGATATAGTATGAGATTTTATTTGATTATAACAATACAAAACATCACCTATGAAGGATTTATCTAAGAGATTGATAGAGGAAAAGTTATTGATCGTAACTCAATCCTTGTACAAGTTTATGAAATATTTAAAATGTAATGTATGATTAATGTATCTATTATAAGTGATAGTGGGAATAATATCACCTATGTTTATGTTTGTAATTTTAGGGACTAAGCTTTCATTTTTAAGTGATTAATATATTTGTTAATAATTGAGGTTTGAGTTATAAATTTACCTTGTTCATCTCTAAAGGGGTGGGGAGGAATTATAATTTTTCACTCCCCATAGAGTGGGTTTAGGATGATTTTATGATTTTAAAAGTTGGTTTTGCATTTTTATCATTTGATTTATACTATTAGATTCAAAATTGGGACATTTTATTAATGTAATGTAATATAATTTGATTATTATTAATAGTTTCCTAACTAGTAAAAGTGGCTTGAGATCCACTGGAGGTAGTACTTACTTGAGTACTAACATGGGCACTTTCAGTGGGCCTGTTGGAGGAAATAACTACCATATTAGTTGATATAGTAGATAAGGTAAATAAAAAGTGTTAGATAATAAACCTTGATTGGGTCCTTCCTAGGTTTATAGGCTTATCCTAATTCTTAGTTATGTGTGCATTTCTTATATTTATAAATGCATTTTATTCCTACCTTTATGATGTGTCACTCACCTCCATAATTCACTTATTGGATTTAGATTTACTTGCATGTCACTCTTCCTTCCCTACAAGCCACACACCTCCCTTATATTTATAAGGGATTATGACACAAGTGACACACACTTGGAATGCTTGTAAGTTCATAATGGGGTCTCACGTAACTCCCATTTTCCTCCTCTAGATATATAAAATAGATCTTCCTCTCTTCTTTTCCTCACTAGAATCTTTATCTCTCTTTCTTATTCTTTTGTGCTCTTGATTCAATATTTTATTTGTTGGATATTTTGGTTTCAATCCTTATAATAATATAACATGGGTTTTTCTTTGATATGTTTGGTTTCTCACTTTAAAATCTTTGTCTCAACATTGTGGCTTGATCTTTTAAGGTGATGTTATTCTTTTTCATTTATTTGATCATTTATTTCAATATTTAAATTGATCATTGGAAATATTTATATTCTGGTACTAGAGCCATGGATTTCTAACATTGATTATTGAGTGTATGTGAAGGCCCTTCTTGGAAGAAGCTCAAATTTTTTCCAAATTCATCTCTATTTTTTTCTTACATTTCTTTTTAGGTTGCTCAAGGAGGTTAACAAGTTTTTTTTTCAACTATTTATTGGTTTCATTACATGAAAAACAATTATTTTAAGTATAAATTAGTAATTAATACCCAATATTTCTTGCATTATCATTTATTATTTATCAAATTTTATCGTAAACAAATTCAACTTCTTATCTACAAAATTCTTATTATTTTATTTTGTAGTTATTTGGTTGTAAAAGGCTTTTATTTACATATTCAACTATGCCTTTTATGTGCTATTGAAGCTTTGTTTCACCTTGATAACATTGTTATCTATGGTTTACCTCTGTGTATTAGTTTTTTTAGCACTCTATGATTTATTAATATTTGAAGTTTTGCACACTATTTTTTGTCTCGGTTATTTCTTTTGCTTGCCTCATTCAAAATCCTTCTGGTAGACATTTTTTATTTTGATACTATTGTGACACTTGGTTGATCATTTAATAAATATATTTTTGTCTTTTAAAAATTAGTTCTTATGATCTCCTTATATATATTTTCATTCTCTTGATTTTTTATTCATTTTAGTCTCTTACCAACTACCTAGTCATTGTGTTCCTTTATTTTTTAGTGATTCATATTTCCCATTATCTAATTTTAGGTCTAACTTGATATCTTGGTGGTGCCTCTTCAAACTGATTTTAGCCTTTTTCATTATATGCCTTTCCTTTTTTTTATCTAACTTCTTCCACTTGGCATAATACGTTTTACTCAATAAGAATTTTTTTTCTATTTAAGCACTTGCTAGATATGTTCTTTATCTACTTCATTAAGGAATCTATCTTATGTTTTATGGAATTTTTTCCTAAGATTATGTGTTACCACATTTTAACATGAACATTTCTCCATTATTTTAAAGTGATTTTTCACCTTCTTTTATATATTAAAACAAACTATTCTTTCAAATGAAACATGGTTATGTGGAGTGATATTATTGGGCATATGACAAATTTTTTATGAATTTATATCAATCTCTAAAATGTGTGGTTGGATTTATATTTTTTTTCATATTTCTTGACATTTGGAGCTGTTATTAAAATACATTCAAAATCTAATCATCTTTTTTTTACTAAATTGAAAGTCAAATATATTCCTTAATCTTTTTTATACTAAATTGAAAGTCAAATATATAGGGTTATTTCATTAGTTATTCATTACATTTTTAACCAATTATTATTTGTTGAAGCATTCCTCTTTATTGGAAATAAATCTAATATATAAAATCTCTTTGCCATATGGAATGCTTGAATATTCAAAGAAATCATTCCTTTTTCAAAAGGCATCTTTTTAATTATTTTAATTATATATTAAAATCTACATAAATTATTTTAAAAAAATCAATTTAAAATATAAATTTGATTGTTTTAAAAAAAAACACATTATGTTATTTTTTTGTATTTTGGTGTGAATTTATATTTACAAGTTAATTGAAGATTTTGTGTAGATTTCATTTTTAAGTTCTATTGTATTTTTTTAAGAAATTGTGAAGAAATTTATAGACAATTATAATTTTAAACACATTTAAAAATGACTTTTAAATTTTCAATTTTTTTTAGCATTTAAACATGCTTCAAATCAACTTAAATTTGAAAAATGATGATATTATTACTCTTAAGACACAAATTTCAAGTCAAAATGTGAGAATTCTTTCTTTGTAAAACTCCTTTAATTCACATGCAAAGAAAATGTAATCATCTATTAACACTCTTAATGCTAAATTTGTATCTTTTTATAATATTTATAGATCTAATTTTGATAAATGTCATTGCAATTTGAAACAAACTCAAGCTCATGTGCACAGTCCTACCAACCCTAGTTTAAAAATTATGCACCCTATGGGTTATGCAGGTGATGGACTTGGTAAGTGTGAAATAGGTATTTTTAAACCTCTTTTACCTAAATATAATGTAAAATCTAAAGGTCTTGGATATAATGCTTCACATTATTCACATGCTCTTAATGAAAATTTAACATCTTATTGTCCTCCACATTGAATGACTTATAATGTAACTTCTTTTGATTATAATGCTTTTAATGCTCATGTTTTGGTTAAAAATGTTAAACCTTATGTGCATTGTGGAAAATATGAAAATAATATACATATATGTTAGAAATTACATCCATGAAAATCCTGTGGAAAATCCACACATGACACTTTGCATTGTTGTAAAATGATTAAATCTCCTACCTCTAAGATTAAAACTCTTTGGATTCCTCAAATTGATAAATCTTATAGAGACTTAGATGTGTCATATTATGATAATTATTCTAATTATTCATGAATAATATATTTTAAAAGTGAAACATCTTATTTTTATCCATTTTTATACTCAAATCTTATATGCCTTGCTTTTTTTTACAAAAGATATATGCTTTATTTCGATTTTTTATGACTAATTTATTTTTGTGTAAGTTAACACACATTATGATGGAAGTTGTATTTGCTCAAATTTACCTTTACATATAATTTTATTACACTGTGTATGAAGATTGTATTTTTTTCATAATGGTTTCTTAACTTAAAATATTGCTATTAACTTACTTGTTTTTCAAGGTTTTGTGGATTATTACTCCTTTTGGATGGTCTTTATTCTATGGCAGATTTACCACCTTGTCCGTAAAGGATTCTTCAATATTTTTGGTGATCACACTTTCTTCGTTACAAATTTTGGTGGAACATTATCTTATTTATTCTCTATAATATTTTGTAATTCCTCTTGAATTAAGTTTCTATTAAAGGGGATTATTATGTAATTTCAACACCCTTCTTTATTTTTAAAATTTTTTCTTCACTTTTGTAACCCCAAATTAAAAACTAAGGGGAAGTGTTGGAGAATTAACCTTAATTAGGTCATTCCTAAGTTTATATGATTATATTAAAGTCTTAATTATATGTGCATTTATTATATTTAGACATGCATTTTATTCTTAACTTTATGAGGTGTCACTTACCTCCATAATCCACTTGTTGGATTTAGAGTTACTTGCATGTAACTCTCCCTTCCCTATATGACACACACCTTCCTTCTCTTTGTAATGGATTAGGACACAAGTGTAACACACATGAAGGGATTGTAAGGTCATAATGGGGTCTCATATAACTCCAATTTTCCTTCTTTATCTATTTAAAATATCTCTTCTTCTCCTCTTTTTCTCACTATAATCTGTAGCTCTCTTTATTTTTCTTTTGTGCTCTTGATTTGGTCTTGTACTTGTTGGATATTAAGAATTATAATAATATCATATTATTTTTTCTCTAATGAATTTCATTTCCCATTTTAAAATCTTTATCTCAATGTTGTGGTTTGATCTTTTCAAGGTGATGTTATTCTTTCAAATTTATTTGCTCATTTATTTCAATGTTTAAATTGATAGTTAGCAATATTTTTATTAAATTAGTAGATAAATTTGAAGACATGGAGTAGGAAATGGGTATGGAATAAGAAAAATTCATGGAAGAAGTCATATGGTGAAGGTGGATAATTAAGGCAAGGCCCCAACATGAAATTGTAGGTGATTATGGGATCCTTTCCTTGATTTTGAGATTTTTTGTTGATGAAAAGTATGATTTCAATAATATATTTGAGATCAATCTCATATTTGACAAGAGGTATTTTTTGAGGATAGTGAAGTGGATCCAAATTTTTAAAATGAGTTGACCAATAGTTTTTGGTTTTAGTGGCCACAAGAACATTTCTTACATTTGTAGTTTCTAAATAAGTATAAGGGAGGTGAGAATGAATAATTTTAAGAGGTTTAGTTAAATTCATCATATAATTTTCATTTCTTTTAGTTTCATAAAAAAACTACTACATAGTCAAATGTAAAGATAAAATTAGTCAATTATAAACCTATGAGGTCAAGTTGGTTAACTTAGTTGGGAAGATAGGATAAATTAATAGTTTACAAACCTATTGGGTCAATTTCATTAACCTAGTTGGGTAGACAGGAATAATTAATAGTCTAGAAACTTACTAAGTTAAATTATTGGACCTAGGTGGATAGAAAGTAAAAAGTAATAGTATGGAAACATACTAGATTGAACTAATTGATCTAGTTGGGTAGGGAGGGAAAAATTATAGTATAGAAACCTATTAATTTGATTTGGCCAACCTAATTTTGAAAACATGAGAAATTAGTAGTCTATAAACCTTTTAGGTTGATATGGTTTACCTAGTTGGGTAGATAAGAAAAAGTGATAGTATGAAAACCTATTAGGTCAAGTTGGTCAAACTAATTTGGCAGATAGGAAAATATGATATTATGAAAACCTATCAGGTTAAAAACTTTGACCTATTTAGGTAGATAGGTAAGAATAATAATATATAATCCTATTGGCTTGATTTGGTTGACCTAATTTGTATGACTTGATAAAGTAATAGTCTATAAATATAATAGGTGGACATAGTCAACCTAATTGGGTGGATAGGGAAAAATAACAATTTGGAAATCTACTGGGTCAATTTGGTTGACCTAGTTAGGTAGACATGGAGAAATATAGATTTAAAAAACTATTAAGTTGAGCTGGTCAACTTAGTTTTATAGGAAAGAAATTATAGATTATTGAAATACTATTAAGTCAAACTAGTTTACTTAGTTATATACAAATGAAATATAGAGTTTTGAAAGCCTACTAAGTCAAGTTAGTAAAATTAGTTGTATTTTTTGGGAAACACTAAGATGAGCTGGTCAACTTAGTTAAATATGTAAGAGAAAAAGATAGTAGTTTGGGTAAAATATACAAGACTAAGTAGGTAGGAAAGATAGAGTTTTGAAAGCCTACTATGTCAAGTTAGTAGACTTAGTTGTAGTTTTAGTGAAACACTAAGATGAGCTGATCAACATAGTTGAATTTGAAAAAGAAAAAAAATAGTAGTATAGATAAAATATACAAGACTGAGTCAAGCCTAGTTGATTGAGTCTATTCACACATAATCAACTAAGGCTATGATAACTGATTTAATTGAAACACATAATATAGAATGCTATCAACTTTGGTTGACATATTTTATAATACAATAGAGAATAAAATGTATAAAAATGTATTTTTTTATGAAATAATTTTTACTAATTATCAAAAAATTAGATAAATAAGTTTTACTAAAAGTTTTTGATTGATTTGTAGACTCCCAAAGATACTTATCCATTGGATAGTGTTGGCCTAATTTTTTAGAGTGTTGAATATGAAAGAAGCACCATTCATATAGCCCATTAAACCTAGATTCAAAGGTAAGATATAAGAAAATTCTTTGTGCTAATTGTTAATCGATGCACCAAAAGATAAAATATATGGTTGGATTCCTACGGTTTAATACGAAGGGAAATCATAGATATTTAAAAAATGCTATGAGGTATATGGAAATTAAGAATGTGTTCAGCTTTGTACTATGGATATGAGTATTGGGTAAATCCATTCACACCAAGATATCTATAAATGGAATACAATGACCATAAATAAAATATCACATAACCCTTAACAATAGTAGCTATGTAGTTTGTAAATTGATGGTGCATAGTTTTTAGGTAAATCAAGATAAAGTTAAAATAAAGTCAAATATCAAGTTTCAAAACCCAATTTGTAGTTTTATAAATTAAATAAATAGGTAGATAACTCTTTTCAATATAAATGTGAGATTATATATTATTAAAGGAAAGTGAGTTACCTTTACTATGATGAAAATTGAACATAAAGAACAAGGTCAGCTAGGCTAATCTAGTTGAAATATAGAACAAAACAATGTCTGATAGGTTGATCTAGTCTATTGTTAAAATAGGTCAAAAAAAATAGTCAGCCAAGTTAACATAATTTGTTTAGCATAGAATACAAACACAAAACTAAGTAAGCCATGTTGACTTAGCTAGTTATGTGATATGGTTTTAAAAAACAAAAAAGCAAGTAAAAAAAAGTATAAATTTGAAATACTAAGTAATTTTATTTAAAAAAGAATGGAAAAGTGAGATAATTGAAAAAAAAATAAAGTAAAAATTTTGTTTAAAATGAACTTGGGTAATATAACTGGGTGAACTAGGTCAACTTAGTCAGTTGACTAAGAGTGTTTAATATATGATTGTTGACTAGATCATCTAGGCCTGCTTGAGTCATGTAAAGGTAAAAATATAAAAGACATAAAGGTTAAACAGGCTCAACCAATTCAACTTAGTCTATGGAAAGCTAAAATCTAAAAGTGGAAAAATAATACTAAGTCAACCAACATGACCTAGTTTCTTAAAAATTAAAAAACAAAAATATTGTAGAAATGAATTAGGTCTACCAACCCAACCTAGTCGATTATAAGTGAAAATAGAGAAAACAGGAAAAATAACTAGGTTGACCAACACAAACTAGTTTATTATATATGAAAACCTAAAATTAAACTACAAAACTAGGTTAACTAACATGACCTAGTTTGCGATGGAAGTGAGCCTACAAACAAATGATAAAACTAGGTTGACTAGTGTAACCTAGTTGACTATAGATCATAGATCTACAAATAGAGTTTAAAACTAGGATAATCAATGAAATCTTGTTGAATGTAAATGAAAAAAAAAAAATTCAATGGTTAGATTCAATTTAGGTCTACTAGAATGTATGTAACAAATTTATATAGATCTACAGCTTATCTTACTTAGTAAATCTAAGATCATATAAGATAATCAAGAAACATCTATTGTGATACTTTTTATATCAGTGACATGGATAAACTACATCTACTAAACCTAACAAAGTGATCTCTTATAACATAATACTAATGGAAAGGGTTAGAAAGCATCGATTCAAATAACATTATGTAATAACCCTAGAAAAGTATTATAATACATAAAATAAAAACTAATCTAGTGCTCAACAAAGTTTATGGCACAAAGGTAGATAGTCTAACACAAAATAAATAATCAAAGGATCATGGTAGGAAAATGGGGACATAGATCTCATAAGGTGCAAGATGGAAAGTAAAGAATACCCTATAGCTATAATATGTTTAATTAAAGAGTTAATATAAGCAAGGAGTTGTACATTCAAAACATATTATTTTTTTAATGTCTATCTATCAAATGAAATGTCAAAATTTAGAGATACTTTTGGATGGACTTGTCAAGTCTCAATATCTCCCTTGGCCAATGGTGATTTATAAGAGGTTGTTATCAATTTATAAGGATAACACTATAGAAATAATATCTAGGCTAAAATAATCCTACTTTGCATCTAATACTTTCCAAAAGACAAGTTATCTTCCTTCCAATACAAACCCTAAGCAATGTCTCCTTAAAATATATATGTATAATAATTTAAAGCTATAATAATGTGTAAATGAGTGTTCTTCTCTATTGGATTGAAATTAAACTTATATTTATAAAAATAGATAAGTCTTAACCTTTATATAATTTTAGCTAATGAGGTTAGTCAACATGACCTAATTCTAAGAAAATGATATCGTTAGGCCTTGAACTAGGTCAGCCTATTTGACATAGTTTCATAATGTGCACTTTAAATTTTATAAAAAGGTTGACTTAATTAAATTATTATGAAAATATGGTGTTTGCTTAATTATGGGATATGTAAAAGGATAATTTTTTATGGAAATGGATAAATGTGGTTTTTTCCTCAAGGATTTGGATAAATGGGATTTTTATTTGGTTTATATAATCATAGAGTTGACCAATAATCTTTAAAAGCACCATTGTTCTTCCCACCCCTTTCTTAGCGTACCCTATAAGTCATGTACTTACAGAGATAAAAATTAAATAGGTTCATGAAAGAGATAAAGTGTTAATAAATTATAAATTTAAAAAATGTTATGTATACACTACCCACTTGGAAGCTTCCACTTCTTGGCTACAAAAGAGGATGATGACATATGACATATCAATTAATTCTTCTTTAGATAAAATTCATACTAATTATGGATTTTTAGGCCATTTGTATAAATTTAATAATAAAGATATATTTATGAAAGCATAATGGAATTTAGGCATAAATAATGAGGATTAATACAATTTTTAAACAATTAGGGAAAGTTTTTCATGCCCAAAATTTATCATGATTAAAACCAGAAAAAAATATGATAATTTATGTGATAATGTACAATGCACATTCTACATAACTAAATTTCCCATTGGATAACCATATTCATGGAACATGACATTCAATGCATCAAAATAAACTCACATGCATGAATGATATGGACGGAAATGCACAAGTGGTTACATAATTGCTACATAACCTATTGGTCCCATTTTCTCTAATTAGCCTATAAGCTCTCAAATTAGGCTACATTGTATATGTGAAACTAGTGGACCCGAAAACCCTAAGTTCTAAATGGATTCTCACCTAAAAATATGTGGGTTTGAGTAATTAATAACTCAAACTATTCATCATATCTCCAGATGAGGTTCAAGTGGTATCCTAAGTAATTATGGTTAATCACAGGGCTCAATTCACACCTGAAGTTAAAAATTGAATATATTTTCAAGTTGACTTACTTTTTTAGAAAATTTATTACCAAATAAGACTCATGTTTCTTATATGATCTCAAAATTGTTCTAGATTAATTAACTCCTTAAGGATGGATCACTCCACCTTATCCATTGGATCATTTCTATCTCAACCATCAGATTCAATCAAGGGGAATAAACCCTAGAAACACTTAAGAAGGGAAATAAATGTTTCAAGTCAATTTTTAAGTTTATACTTTAGATTTGAATAAGAAGCATGTTTTTGTGGATTACCTATCCATAGTCATCCCTTTCTCCTAATTCATCCTTGGATGACTATCATTAATGGAGTCATCAATCTTTTACCTTTTTCCATTTTATTTTAGTTTATAAATGTATCTTGATATAAATATGTTTGGATTTGTTTACACATAACCATATTCTCATAAATTATTCAAGTGGTTCCAACCTCCCATATTTTTAAAAGGACTTTGGGAGATTCAAGCTCCACCATATCCATTAATGTCCACAAACTAATGTCTTAAAATAAACTAATTTTTATTTCAATATTTATGATTTAATTTTTATTTCATGTGATAGAAAAGAATAAATTAAGGTGGTTTTTATTTTGGGTCAACCTGTATTTAGGCTTCCAGAGGATGAAAACATCAAACAAGGAAAAAATGGTCTTTCTTGGACAAAATATCCATATATTTAAAAATATGAATCTTCAAACCCTAAAATGTCTTTCATTCATAATACAAAAAATTTTGAGGAGGCCTCCTTCAGGTCATCCAATCACCATGTCTCTTGGTTTCATATATGATTTCACATAAAAAATTAGGCCTAATGTAATAATTTTGGTTTTAAAACAATATGCACTCATATAAATTTATGTAAATTAGAATTTTCATTAAGAAAAAAAAAAAAAAAAATGAATTTATATCATATATTGTTTTATGGGTAGTACTCACAAACTTTGGAATTTAAACTATACATAGTTTGAATTTATATTATATAAACTTTTGGTTTCCCCCTTGGTATATAATGTAGGGAGAATTCAGTACATGGATTATATTCCATATAGTTTCCCCTAATCAAAAAATTCTCCATGGTGGTGCTCAGATGTATTACCTAAAATTATAATCTTGATGGTCACCACCAACTAGCCCATCGACTCATATGGCCTCAACTATGCATCACACATCATATGGATGAATATCATCTTAAATACAATGGTACCCTACATAAATGGTCATGCATCCTTCCAAGAGGTTTGTCTTACACTTAACTACCCTATATTTAAAATACATCAATAAAATAAATCTCAAGTGAAAATGTAAAATACACAAAACAACAAGAGTATTTCATTGATTGTATAGATAAAACACTCAAACCTAATGGACAATGAGAATGTGATGTTTGTCCCTTCCCATTCCTATTTTATTCTAATAAAATTACTATCTATCATTAACTCACCTTAAACAACCATGTCAAAAATAAACTCTTATCAATACCCATTAATTTTACAACTTCCCCATGCCATAAATCAGCACATGTGTTGTCTTATAGACTTTTCAAAACTAAAAACAAATTATTATCTCATACATACATCAAAAGGTCTTAAATTCACTTACAACCACCTTGAAAATACTTTATATTAACTTAAAAACATGTGTTTAAATTCCCATTTGATTTTTGGTTAACAAGAAGTAGATCACTTATGTAGTTTACACATTTAACTTTATGATTTTATTTAATTTTGATTTGAATTATAATATATTTAAAAAATGGATTTAATAGTGTCAAGCTGGTGTCAATAGTAATAGGAGGGACAAATAAGGTCAAAACTAAAGACTAGGTTAAATATATAACACTAGGATTATATTTTAATCTAAGTGAGTCATGAAGCCATTACAAACTAATATAAATAATTAACATATGTTTGGCATGGTCCTAGTTCCATCTCTTAGAATCCCCTATCACATGTACATCAATTTACACAAAATTTCACTACCCTAGGTATCCAAAAAATTTTAATGTAAAAATATCAAGTATTATCTAACAACATACAATGCATACATAAATTATCCAAAACACAAAACCTTATTAATACGCATAAGGTAATATTAACATGATAGCATCCATACATTCATACTCTTAAATCACATGATATATTAGTATCATATTAACTTAGTATGCATCTCAATAAGCAAATTGAAATCATCTATAAGGAACATTTGAATAATAATCATGTAAGGAACTACTATCATCAATAACATAAAATATATTTTCTTAGTAATAATGTATTTATAAATATCTTATCTCAAACATCATAAATATAACATCATAATATGAAATTAGTACAATAATAAAAGGTCTAACAAAACTAACACTATAAAAATTGGGTTCTCACATCCCTCTCCCCTTATACATAATTCCTTGTAGAAGTCACTTAAAGCATAAAGTCTAGGTTTAAGTATGTTATATAAATATTTATGAATAAAATTGGTATCTTTTCTAAGTCAATGATCTCAAACCAATACTAACATATCAAAAAGTGAAATGAATTGCACTAAAATATACATGGCCAAAGATAAACTAATTCCACCATAGGGTGAATCACACTTAAAGGTATAATTGGTAATGTTGTTGATTAATATTTGGTTTCCAAGTTATGATAAAATATAATTAAATTTGATTTAGTTCTAATCAATTGTTACTTAACATTTAGAGAATGTATTAAAAATTTTCAAGTTTCATGTTCAAGTACAAGGTAAGGATTGATTTTATTTACTTTAAGTTAACATGTTTTATCTTATGGGACCAAAATCTTTTTAATTTATTTTTTTTCCCATTCTTACTGTTTAAGATATGAATATAAAATTATTCAAGCACATGGAACCCATAATATTATCAAGAAGAGATCACTTCAATGTAAGAGACCCTTAACCCATTAGATGGACAAAAATTATGGTTTCCAATTAATGGGGTCAAAAAATAATGACTATGATTTTATTTTATCATCATTTACCAAACCATTGATCTATGTACAATATGATTAATTTTTATTATTATATCACTTTTACCAAGGATCCTATTAAGAGGACTTTGGTAATTAGTATCAATACCCAAACCTCATACCTAAATCCATTATGTGGACATTATACACTCTTCCAAATTTGAAAACCCAAATCACACAAACCATTGGGAGGACTTTGGACACTTGCCTTAATGCCCTAACCCAAATCACGCAACATATCAAGGTGTATCTAATATCACAAAACAAACCATGTCCATCACTCGTAGAATTAGGATGAAACATAGTTTATTATCAACATAACCAAAAGACTAAGGCTTAGTTCATAATTATAACCTTTTAAGAAGGAGAAAACAAGAAACCTTCTCACAAATTGATCACAAGTTACTCAACATGATGTAAATTTATCTCATAAATCAGGACTAATGAGATACTTCTCACCTACTAATATAACACTTAGAAAAGGGTAAATGTACCAAAAAATGGCTCAACAAAATGACACACTTTAAAAAAATTGAAAATTTACTAATTTAATCAAGGAGTAGAATAAAATTAGCTAAATAGTTAAGAGCAAACCAAAATGGAGAACACATGAAAATGGTAAACAACCCAATATAATATAAATAATAATTAAGTTGAAAATGTCTAAACATCCCAATTCAATCCAAATTTTAAAATAATCAATAAAATTAAGAACCCCAAATTTTAATAAAACATAAAATTAATAAATGGTTAAACAAATTTTGAATCCATAGAAAGGAAAACTATAAAATATAATTCTAATCAACTTTAAGAAAATCCAAATTAAGAACTGAAATAATTTCAAGGTATTCCAAATCAAATTTTAAATTTTCATGATTTAAAATAAAATAATACTAAATAGTGTGGATCTAAAATTCCACAATTAGGGAGTAAGGATTTAATGTATTAACAAACTATAAACATAATTATTTAGTACCCTTGTTTGATATGAATTGTGCATCAAAAATCTAAAATTCTATGTTTTCCACACACTAACCAAAATTTAAGTATAAATATTGTAACACATCTACCCAGAATAAATGAAGGCCTCAAGTTGATCTATCTATACAATTTCTATTGTTGAAAATAATCAAAATATGCCATCCTATTAAGGCCAAGGAATGGAGGTAAATCAACACTAATGGTATATGAACCTGATCAGAAGGATCACTTACATAACATCATATAAGATAAAAATCCACTAATAGACTTATTATTATGTCACATTATGGTGAGAGTGTATCAACTTATTTGAATGCTTGTTATGTACCAACTATAAATAAAACTCTTCCCAAATGCTAAGGGAATTTATGAAATATCAATCAATAAGATAAAATCCTAATGTAGAGGAAGCCACTAACATCAAAAAAATCACTCTTCCACTATGAGGAGTATGCCCACCACTCAAGGGTGGTATCAATATGTAAAGGGTCTTTTAAGATCCTCTCACCTATAATTAACATTCTGAATGCATAATAATCCATCAAATATACATAATTGAGTAGGTGAGTATCATCTGATGTTCATAAAACTCCCATTATAGATAATTTAGTTGTCCCCTAATGATTTTTTTATGAAGAAATGGTTCTAACCATCACTAAGGATGCTCTATTTAAGGTGATTAGGATATCTTATTTATGAAACCCAAGAACTAGATCAGGTACTAACCTACCCAATATGATACATAAGAACTCACAAAAAACTTAGTAAAATAAATGATTAATAAATATAGAAAATTTAAAAAATAACCATACAAACACATTCTCATACCATAATCCCCTTCTCAAAATGGTCCTCAAAATACATATAAACTTAAAAGGATCATGTGTCATATATGTTATGGTGCCCTAAAATTTAGTTTGGATATATCTAAACCATAATTACACACATGCATCCCATAAAATCATATAAAAATCAATGATAAACTTATGAATAAGGATAAAATGTATCATGTAAAAATTCAAGCTATAAGTGACATTAATATATCATTATGAAAATAAAACCACTTTTAAATGCATCCTCTTAAGAAAAAAATTCCTAAGAATCATGGATGTGAAACACAATAACTCCTCATTAATCCATACACAAGTATGGTCCCAACCTTGAATAAATATAAGGGTGTGGCATGGTTTTGAAAATGAGGTGTTTCAAGTAGCATGAACCAACATGAGCATATAATATGGTACCACATGTCACTAGATTATGAATGTGTTTTTACAACACATATTGTCAAAAGAATATAATTGTGAACACAAATATACAAGGGTTATATTTTTAATGTTGAAACATTAAAAATCTTGGATGTCATAAATCATGTTGAAATACATTCTCTAGGAGACTAACATACAAACTAAGATGTAAAATCGTATTCTTATGATGAGCACATTTAACATATAATGAGCTACACCCAATCAAGGTTTAAGGCTGCCTCTAGATCAAAAATAAAGTTCCATTTCATCAATATTATCATCACTCATAGGCAAACTACTCAAATTGGTGTCACCACCATGGGCAAAAACTTATCTATGAAGAAATTATCTCATTATTATCACGGAACTCAAAATCTTATGGATGCATTGTTAAATTCAAGATGCTCCACAAGTAGTAAGGTAGACTCAAACCTTCAAATATAAAATATCAACATCCAAATTGGATCCATATTCCTTGGGTATTCACAAAACATGTAACAAGAGGTAATAATACCACACTAACATATTCATCACTTGATTAAGTCAATGATTTCAACAACTTTAGGCTAAAAATTACACATTTTCCTATCCAGCCATCACCCACATTCAACTCCAATGGAAATTATTTTCATAAATTGGATAAAAACAAGGAGTAACTCACTACCAAAATGAGACAAAGATCATTCACCACTAGTATAGGTGAAAAAAGATTGACCCACATGGGGCTCCCTAATAATTTTATCTATGTGGTATCACTAGTCCATCACACAAGTTACATACAATAACTAAGAACACTCAAATGTTTGAGAATAGGTCTTAAGAGAAAACCCATACACACCACAATTAAGCTCTTGGTCCCTTGCATAAACTAAGCATGTCCCTATGGTATCTATATCCCAATGTAGTCTAACTAGATTATAATTTCAACCTAAGGAGGGACTATACCTAACTCTTCCTATAATTAGTCTCTAAGAAAGATTCAAAAACTAAGGACAATGGTATGGACCTACTAAAACACATCTTCATTCATTCCCAAATACATCACTCAAAAATATATAACATTGATACACTCTTAACCATAATTTTTTTATAAGGGTAAATTAATGGTTTTGATAGGATTAAAAAACCTATTATCTTTAAATAGGTCCACCCATCAATAGAACTAACAACATCATGAGAAACAGTTAGCTAACCATTAGCATAACATAACTAAATTAACAATTAATTATATATATATATATATATATATATATATAGACACACACACACACACACATACATATACATATTCAATGAGGCATAATGGATGGGTTTTTATTGTCTCAAAAATTGAAACAATCCATAAATATAACCATGGAATCAAAAAAGGAAACTAACTAAAAACAAGTCCACCTAGTACTAAATCAGACTAAAATAGGGGCAACTATTAGCTAACCATTAACATAACATCACCAATCCAAATTATATAAAATAAAGAGATATTCATCAAGATATAATAAAATATAATAAAAACCTATATATATATAAATATTGACTAATGAATTATTATTTTATAATGTTATAATAATTCTATACCATCATTTGAATCATGAAACATAAAACAAACATCATCTACAAAACATGTGATTATCTCCTCATTCTACCTCATGATAGGATTGGTCTTGCTTAGTTTAAATATATAATAATGATTGATCATGGTCTAGCCTTAATATTAAATATACAATTATCTGCATATAATAAAATATCTTGATCGAACAACCTCTTTTCATAATCAAATACTAATTTAAACAAGCTCACTCAAAGATTTTAACTAAGAACACTTAGAGATACAAATAAGATAAATGAAAAAAAGAGGAAGCTTCAAAATAAATTTATTCTTAATCTTCAAAAAAATTTGTATCCAAATTCTAAATATCAGCAATGTCAATATTGACCTCATGGCCATGACAAACAAACAAATATAACAAAAAATGTTAGAAACTAGAGCTAAAGCCTAAAATAATGGCACAAAGGCATTATAGTTCACTAGGATAGATAAGATCTAAAACCCACACTTGGATACACTTAACTCTACCCAAAATCTCATTGAACACAATGTATATAACTCAATATAAATATAAAACCCACTTTTGGGACAAATCCTCAAGAATCTAACCAATAATATGAAAATCACTAGAAAAATAGATTTGAAAATGAAACCACACAAACCTAAAACTGAAAATAAGAAAGATATTGAATGGTCCTCCTCAAAAAGTATTTAAATAATATGGAGGCCTGAAATAAAAATTAAAACCCCAAGCATAAGTAAAAAACCATCATGGGAATATTCCTAAAACACATATTATAAAAAGAGTGGTTTCTGCCACTATGATGAGCAATCATGTGATGAAGGAAATATAAAATATCTAAAGATGGACTAACCTTCCATAAGGTTTGATACTAAATTTATGAACTAGGACATCTATGTTTAAATAGGGGGAGTGAAGGAAGTAGCCATGGTCACACTCAATAATTTCCCCTCAAGCACACTTCATTTGAGTCATGAGATTGATTTTTTAACTTTAAAAGGGTTTTTAATCAATTTAGAAAGGCCCATATTGACCCTAGGTCCAAATAACACTTTAAGGTATAACTATGATCAAACCTCATGGTATTATAGATTGAGATTAGTTTATCCCAAGAATTTATCGATGAAATCATCCAAATTAAGATGTATATGTATAAGGTGATGGGGATGTCTTGTTTGCCTAACACACAATACCTCTCTTGTGAGATTATGGTCAATTGGACCTCATGGTTGTCTAACTTCCTAACACTTGGTTTGAACATTTTTTCAAATACTTCACCAAACCTCATCCATTATACTAGTTTGTTGGATTTTCAGTATGTCCTATCATGGTTCTCTGAGGCATAGAGACCAATTCAAAAAGCCAAGCATTAGATACTTGGCCTAAATATTTCATGGTCCTATGAACTCTTTATGTGTATTAAGCCTACCTCCTTAGTAAGGTATATTACCAAAATAATTAAATAAATTTATTCATTGTGAAATAAGTTGTACCAAATAGTAATATCTAGATATCTTAGTGTTTAAACCATCCTCTAATACCAAAATGTCATGCCCAAAAAAATTCATGATTGAAACCATAAAAAAATAAGATTGTTTATAGAATGTACAATGGAAATTATACACAAATACATTACCCAATTTATATTCATATTCATGGAATGAGACACACAATGTGTTAAAATAAACCCATAGGACTAAATGACATATATTTTAGTGTCCAAGTAGTTACATGGTCATTATGTAACCATGTCAACCCCACTTACTATAATCATCCTATAGGCTCTCAAACACACCTAAAACTCTCTAAGAAAATGTAGTGATCCCCATAGTAATAAGGTATAAATTTATTCTCAACACAATATATGTGTGTTACATACACTTCTTGATTTAATGATTCATCCTATCTCTAAACATGGTTCATGTGGGATCCCAATTAATTCTTATAATCATAAGGCTCAATTCACACCTAAAGTCACAACTAGAATCTAATTTCAAAATGACTTACCTATGTTTAAAATTTTTTATCAAGGAGGAATAATACTAATCATATGACCTCAAAAGTTGTCTAAAGTGTCATTTAATATCTCCTTGAGTATGAGGTACCCCATCTTAGCCATTGGATCCATTTTATCTCAACTGTTAGATTTAATCAATGTGAATAAACCTTATAAATCACTAATAAGGGTAATAAAGGTTTAAAAACATTTTTTATGTTTATATTTCATATTTTTGATAATAATTATTAGTTTATGTAGGATGACTTTTCAATATTCATCATAGTTCTCTTTCAACATCCTTTCATGAGTGCCATTAATGGAGTCTCCAAGCTTTTGCTTTTTTCCATTTTATTTCACTTTAAAATTTTATCTCAATATAAATATGCTTGAGTTTTTTTATAATTTTACATATTATTAAAAATTATTTAGGTGGTTTTATTCTCCCTTATATTTTAAAAGGGACTTTGGGATATTAAAGTTTGATGATAGACATTAATGATTGCCAAGCAAGGTTTTTTGAAAAAAAAAAAACTTTTTATTTCATGTTTTATGCTTTGAATTTTTTGTGTAAATTAAAGAGAGGAAGAAATTGAGGATAATTAAATTTTGGTTAAAACCATATGAAGTATCTATAAGCCTTAAAAGTTTAAAATTTTTCAAAAAATACATCTCTTTAAGAAAAGATCCAAATCTTGAAAAATATGAATTTTCATGCCCTAAAAAGTATTCCATGTATAAGAGGATGAAATATTGAAGTGGGGGAATGGGGTGGGGATGTCAGGGGAGAGGGGAGGATTTAATTTTGGGTGACCCAACATCTTGGTATTTTTTTTGGGTAGATAATTACACTAAAATAAATAGGACTAGTGGAATAATTATGGTTTTAAAATAATGTGCACTCATAGAACTTTATGTAAAGTAAAGTTTTGCAAAAAAAAAATATTAAATAAAAATGAATTTATATTATATAAAATTATATGGGTGGTTATAAAAAAATTATTAATTTAAATTAAATAAAATGTTTATTAATATTATAGAAACTTTTGACCTCTCCCTTAGCAAAGGATGTGGTGGGGATTCACCGCATGGCTTATAAGCGATGTAGTTTCCCTGAACAAAAAAATAATCCACAACATTGTTCACATGCAATCAAAAAAATTATAACCATGGTGGTCAAATCCAACCATACCCATCATCCCATAGTGCCTCAAATATTCATTGTGTCGTCATATGGATGAATGCTGGTTTAACTATTTGTTTACCATACATAAAGGGTCATGTGTTATTCTAAGGGGCTTGTAAAAAAATTAACTACCCTATAGACACCCAAACTAAAATAATGTATAGATTAAAATTTATAAACCAAAAATTAATTAAATTAAAATAAAAATGTCCTCAAATTTATAAACTTGCATATAAAATTTAATTGATCAATTTTCCAACTTGTTTACATGTACAAAGACTACATGAATTTCAAGCAAAATATAAAGGGAAAAAGGGAAAATTCAATAGTTTAAATTCAATATAATAATAAAAATTAAATTTTAAATCAAAAAATTAAATAACCAAATGAAATTTAACCTAATTAATCCTAACTATCATTAAAATTAAATTTGGGGAAAATTGGAAATTTTAGAATTTTGTAAAAAAAGGTTTAAATGAAACTAGCTTGTCTTAGGATTAACCAAATTCATACAAATGAGCAATGTGAAACAAAATTTTAAATACATTTAATATATACTGTGAAAAAAATAAATTACATTTTTCATAAAAAAATTTATCTTAATTTCAAAGTATTAAAAAAATGTTATTTCATTACATTTCTCTTTCTTAGTTCAACTAACACTTTAATGAAATAATAATACGTGAAATAACATAATAAATACATCATATTTTTCTTCTACATCCTCCAAATTTATTAAAATTGAATACCACATACAATTTTTTTTTAAACCAACCAATAATCACTTTCATAAAATTTACATTTATAAATCCTTGAAAGGAAAAATAGTATCCAAGCAAGCTCACAAGTGTAATAGTGAGACCAAGTGAGGAAGGGCTCACCTCCCATCCTTTTTATATCATCAAGGGTATAATATAAGAACACATAAGCCTAGGAATCCCATTTATAAGTGTAAATTACACCAAAGGTTCAAGGTAAGGAAATTTAAGAAAGGAAGGAGGTAGATAATGGAAATCTAGCAAGCTCAACTAGATGTACAACTAGGATTCTCAACTAAAAAATTCCTTATATAAAGAGACATCCACATTCACTCCAAACCAAGGCATATATAACATTAGTAAAATTACTCTCATATGAAAATGTGCAATATAAAAAATATAAACATACTTTCCTTTCTCTTATAGATAGAATACTCAAACCTAATGTCCAATGGGAAGGTGGCACTTATACCTTCCCATTCCTTGGATCTTCTCAAAAATGTCTTATAGCATTAACTCACCTTATGCAACCATGTGATCAAGTAAATATTTCACGTACCCATTAATTTTATAACTTCTTCATGCCATAAATAGGCACATGTGATGTCCTATAAATTGTTAAACATTCAAAATAAAGTCTTAGCCCATCTCTTAGTCAAAATAGGTCTTAAATAATCACCTATAAAACACTTTATATCAACATGCAAGCATGAGTAGAAATTCCCATTAGATTTTTAGTTTAATCCCCTATAAAACACTTTATATCAACATGCAAGCATGAGTACAAATTTCCATTAGATTTTTGGTTAAGTATACCACTTATGTATTTTACATATTTACCTTTATGACTTAATTTAATTTTAAGGTGAATCTAAGGTATTTTAAAAAGGTAATGAATAATGCCAAGGGAGTGAATAGTGATAGGAAGGTCAAAGAGGTTCAAAAATCAAGACTAAGTTAAATAGATAATTCTAAGATTGAATTTTTATATAAGGGAATTATGAATCCTCTATAAAACTACTACAAATGGTGAAATTATGCTTTATTTAGTCCAAATCCCCTCATTTTGCCTCCCGTATCACATGCACATCATTTCACACATAAAATTTCTATACCCTATGTATCCAAAGCTTTTTAAAGTAAATTAACATCTAATATTTAACAACATAAAATTCAAACATAAAACATCCAAATAAAAACACCTTAGTAATCCACATGAGTCCATCTCAAGATGCTAACATCCATACATTGTAATCTTAAATCACATGATAAATTAGTATTAACTCAACTAAAATAATAATGTAGTATCCATATCCTTCAGCAAATTAAAATCATCCATAACCAACATCTAAATAATACTCATGTAAGAAATTAACATCATCAAGATTACAAAATACATTATGTTATTATTTATGTAAACATAAAAAACTTGTCTCTCAAATAACATAAAGAGTGTGTCAAAATAGGACATGAGTACAATAATAAAACATCCATAAAAATTATCACTATGAAACTTGGGGCCTCAAAAAAATATATTATAATTAAATATCAATAGGAGTGGTACTAATTGTGGTATGTGTTTTCACCTAAATTCTCACCCTTTAAGGAGATTTCCTAGCTCTCTTCATCCAAGTGTCATAATTGAAACACTTCTAAGCTTGTGGGTAACCTATGAATTAGGTTAATCTCTAGATATGGCTAGCTCCCTTGATGTACCACTTTGGATCACTAGTACACCTAAACATTGTGAGGGAAAAGGGAGAGAGAAAATTGAAAGCAAATTATCCTAAGGGAGGTGATACATTAAATTGATTGATGACTACTAACCAGATGCATTTACACATGAAACCAAGATACTCAACAAACCTACACTTCTCCAATATGTATCTTCTCACATCAATATTACATTATGAGGTTATTGATGAATGTTTATGCTAGGAGGACTAAACAACATGCCTTGAATGGCACTAGTGAATATACTAACTCACTCAACCTTGACACTTCCTAGAACACTTCACATGCCTTTAAAGAAGAATATTTCCAACTAAAAATAATTAAGATAGTTAAATAACATGATAAGGAAAAAAGAGTTATTAATAATGTGGTAAGATATATTATCAATATTTTAAAGGTAGAATAAATAATAAACAAATTATGGAATGTCACAATTTTTTTTTGAAATATTTGGTGTGAACTTAGATATGAATATGATTTGAATGTGATATTTGGTAAAATAATATAAATCTTAAACAATTAATTTAAACATTTAACTTTATTTTTATTCAATACTCTTCCATGGACACACTTAAGGACACTCTTGGAATTGACACATTTCAACACATCATCTTCAAACTATTACAATTGAATGCACACTCACTCACTTTCTCACATGCACTTACCTATATAGGATTATTAAACCACATGAATAAGATTTAAAATTTTATAAAGTCCTTTTAAGACATGAAATACTGCTCTTCTATGGTCTTGGATGATTCAACCCCTCAAACTCTCTCCCTCTCTCTCCATTAATAACTTCTTGGAGTTTATTTCACTCTAAGACTCTCCTTGGCCCTTTCCCTTGTAATTTTGGATCTTTTCTAAAATTTTTTTACCATTTTTGAGTATCTATTAACTTTCATTTAGGTCTTAAATATTCTCAATATTCAATCATTTATCATTCAAGGATGTTAATTTATTTCTACATTCCATACAATTGAAACCGCCATGTTATGCAATCTAACAATTTTATAAGTATTACACAAGTTGAAAAATTGTCCCTATATGCAACCCAATTGTTGTGAAACCATAAAAAATATTTTCAAATATTTTAAACCACCTCTCAATGCATACTAGTGGCTTTATCACTGTTAAAATTATATGAACTTCTAGAGGCCATACATTTTACATACATACTCAAAAAGATATGACTTATTTTTTAATGTTGTATAAAATTTCAATAGGAATCTAAATATAAAATAAATTACAAGTTTATATAATTTATTTATGACATTTATCCCTTTTACCTATAAACTTTCCATTTTATCCCTTCAATGCATGCAATGACTTCCTAGATTGTACCGATGGTTGATAAGCTCAATTAACTTACTTGAAACCATGTGGTTTATTGAAGATAATAATTTTATGATGTGATTTATGATACAAAAGTGTATTAATATGGGTTCTTCCCATGGATCATATTAGCCATGAAAAAATGATAACACACCAATAAGACCACATGAACACACAAAATTTTTTTGGTTGATGAAATATTACTTGTACACCTTCGATACTCCTGTATTAGATACCCAAGGTATTTTTAAATTTTATATCATACTCAAATGGATGGAATTAGTGGAAAAACCAATCTTTTTATCATATATATTTATGTCCATTGCATACCATTCCAACATACCAAATAATTAAGTTGATTGTCACATTTTTTATTCCGTTTATAGCTTCCTCTTATTAGTTTAAAAACTTTACTCTTCTTATTATATATGCTTTCTCTTTCATATTTTATTGGGTTATACCCACCATAGGTCATATTCCTCCATAAGAGGCTTCTCTTATAATCTCTCTGTCTTCTTATGGGTTAAAATCCACCTTAATCTGACCACCTCCACCAAAATTCTTCTTCTTCCATTTTACTTTCTCTTATGGGTTTTCACCAACTATTATCAAGCATCCACCTCAACTAAGAGTCTTTTTGGATTATTTCATTCATTATCCAATCCATTATTGGATATTATTACATTCCAATATTCTCTATTTACAACATATCTTTTCTAATGGTTTACATATCTTCTCTTGACACCATCATCTTCTTTATGGCTTCTTCCTTTATTAATACAAGTGAATCACGTGTGAAATGAAGTGGTTAAATATATTTATCTTGGAAGGCCTATTTTAGTTTCCTTTCTTATCTTCATATCTACACCTATAACATCATAGTTTTCATTACATGTTTGAGTTTATAAAAACCTTGGTATATTTATCTCATACTTATTTTATTTAATTTTCAAACCCTTAAAATTATTTCTTATTTTATTATACTCTCCTTTCACCAAAACCACACCATGTGTAAATAACATTATACCCTCATCCATATGATACAAATGAGTAATTTTACTTTAAAATATATCTTCTTAGATACCTATGCAAGTTGAACCCATTATGTGCAATACTAACTTCATCCTTCATTCCTCTTAGCAAAAATATGTCCACCATCTCTATCTCCTTGCTTGCCTCTATGCCACATGAGTGACATTATTCATCTCACATTGTCTAAATTATTTTTGGACCAAACTCTACCAATATGTTATTAAATTTTCCATCCACTAATCCACTCTTTGTCAATATCTTAGTATAAATATTCAATGTATATTATTATCTAACCACTTAAATCCTATTTATACGGACTCCTTACTCTTTACAATAAATTTTGGTTGATATTTTAAGAGTTTTCTCACCCACATATAGATTATTTAAATGATCTCACCTTTTTATATACTCTTGAAAACATTATTGTGCCAACACATTCCCACTTTCCATTTTAACCATCATTTCTTAACAATAATACTCTAATATTGGTGTATCCTTCCTAAATAGATTTTAACTACCACTATCATATTATTCTCTTATTTAGCTTATTCACTTTTTTTCTCAGACATGTGAGCATGTTGGACTATACCATAGTTTGTCTTATTATTGTTTACATTATCCATTTTCTAGATGTACACATTAAGGGAATAAAGAATTACCATAAACACTTCATCAACCTATTCATCATGCCTCTTAGACATGATTTTGTACTCTTCATTAATTTCATTATCCTCATGGATTCTAATCACATGATGGAATCTCAAATGCCCATTCTCAATAAACTCCATGGATTTCCTCTCCTAATTATTATTTATATTTTCTTCTTCTTAATATGGCTAGTCTTAAATCATATTCTCCTTCTGTGCTTTAACATGCACTTCAACCACCTCTATTTTTTCCTTCATGGAAACCTATAATTACTTATGGTTTCCTTATTTTTTCACATCTATTATTTACTATAAGGATGAATGTAGGATCCATTTCTTTTCCTCAACCCCTATTCCCTCTAAAAGATAT